>CM074718.1:274727763-274900263 GCA_037306005.1 Rhinophrynus dorsalis | reverse complement strand
CAGGAACAGATGAATACTAACTGTACTTTCAATTCTGGGATAAAGTTTTGGTATTTTATTTTCATTCTCTTGATTGTAGGTAATCCCTTATCTGTCATGCTCTGATCTGCTCACATAATTGTATATGAAGATTGCATCAAGTAATACTTTGCATTTTTGAGGGTCCTATGAAATTAAGTTGCACAGCATTTGTCTGTCTAATTGTTAGAGGCAGACTGGACCCAAATGGGACATTGCCAATAAGAATGTGCCCTGGGCATCTGCCATTGAAAACTAGGGAGAGATGGAGAGGAGCAAATCTAGAGTCAGTTGTCAGTGTATTCTTGCTGCACTTCAGTGCAAGGGAGTAAAGATGTAAACTCCAAGGTCAAATGTCTAACTCCAGTTGAGGTAGAGCCAGACCAGATGAATGCACTCTCTAACCAAGAAGTAGCAGAGATTCCTGGACCACCAAAGCTGAGAAGAAGCAAAGCGGAATTGTAAATCAGGAAGTCAGGTTGAAGAAAGCCAGACAAAGATTGGCATGGGTGGTCATGGATGATGAAGCAGTAGTCAAGGCAGGAAGAGTTCAATAGTAACTGGGACACACTCCAGAAATCAGGACAAAGTCACAGAGCAAACCAAAGTCAGGAACCGGTCTAGAATATCCGCACAGACCAAGTTCTCAGAAAAGAGTTTAACAACTAAGCACATAATTAATGTTAAAAGGAGTTTAATTACGCATAGATCTGTAAATCAAAGGTCACGTGGTGGTGTATGTACAATTGTCATGTAACTAACATACCAACTTCATGTAAACCCATATGTCCCCAAGAGGATAAGGTTGGAGAAATGCAAGTTTAAGCAGACAGTACAAATTAATCGAAATACACACATTGAGATGTTGACCAACAGGAAGCACATGATAATGGTATCTACTGAAGCCTGATAGTACTGTACCCCAAGAATATTTTTCCACTTCTTCAAGTACCTCCTACCTACCCTTTAATTACCTTTACAGAACAGCCCACAAGGTATGGAAAGTTTAAATCATGGTTCTTACTTGAGTGACACCTCTTTGTAACTGTAGTACCATCATAGTTAGAAGAGCAACAATTTTGGAGCTCCTCCTGGTCTAGATTAGCATTAATTTCACCATAAGAAACTAACATGTTTCACCAGGTCCCTTCCTAAGGATCTATGGAGGAGATTTATAAAACTGGAGTTAATGGAGTGTTAATATGGCTATAAGATTATTGCTGGAAGTTACAAAAGTATTAATGTTTTGGAGCACTTAACTTTGTGTAGTACGTTTTTTAAAAAAGTGGAGTAAGGAAGTTTGTAAAAAGTGGTGCAGCTTATTTATAAACAAATGTTACTATTTGTGACAATTTAGCTGCAAATACTTAAGGCCATGTCTGACCTGTTCTTATTTTTTGTGGTCTCCACATTTATAAATGTACCTAGGATATTTTATAAATACCAACATTCATAATAAGAAATAAGGATATTGTAAGGATCCACTCACAAAAACACACAAGAACACTTTTTATAAGTCTCCCCCTATCCTATAATATAAAAGGCCAGATGTATGTTTATCCAATGCATTCATGCACAGTAGAGACTGCCCGAATGCAGGCAGATGCAGTCATGTACAGTAGAGACTGCCCGAATATAGATGTTTGTCTGATGCAGTCATGCGCAGTAGACACTGCCCGAATGCACAGAATGCTGGGAGGTGTAGTTCTGCTGTTTTATGCACTTTGGCCTTTTATATACACGGGCCTTTACACTAGTGTTTTATAAAAAGGCAATGATGTGCTGACCCAAAATTGCTTGTTTCATCCAAGTCAAATCGAGTCAAGTCTCTGGATTAAGCCACTGGTTTCACTTGAAGCGGAGATGTTCCCTAAGGAAATTTTCTGGATTGGCAAGTAAACATTTGGTGCCTTGAGACTGGGCTAAATCACAGGATACTGAACCACAAGGTGTCCATGTTTTAAAGTTCAGTTTCATCACAGGATCAGACAGTCTGGTGGGTGAGTTTTCTGATACTTGAATCAGGTGCCTTGGAATTCAGTATTGCTGCCTAGATTGGCAGTCCTGTCTCCCAACATCTCTATCAGAAGATGTTCTCTTTTCAGGAGGGCAGAAACAGGGACTAAGTTTTAATATTGTTCTGGTTCAAACAGTGTATCCACAATCACAAACTTATTTACAAACAGATCTGTGTATTTGTGAATAAATTAGTATATTTCTCTGCAAAGTATAAGCAGGGAAATATTGATGAACTAACATATTTACATGTGGATAGTCAATTTTATGCAAGATCCTAGATATATTAAAAATGTGAACGTGGTTGTTTTGAAGGACCATTAGCTACAATGAGATTTGTCTGTCATGCTAACTGACAGGACAAAAGGCAGACCCACAGATAGGAATGGGTGAAAATTTTCACCTCAAACTGAAATTGGCGAATAATGGCACTTCCCGCTTGGTGAATAATTTCCCATTAAAAGAGGCGATCTTCCGTTTTTTTGCACCTAGCTCATTCCATTGAAATCAATGGGAACATTGAATTTACTCACAACACATAACAAGTATTATTTTATTTCCCAAAGGCATAGTATATAAAAGGGGCATGAAGGATGCCTGTGTTGTGGGGTGTGGAGAAAGAATCAGATGAACAGGGAATTATTTTTGGGGGGGTTTGTTTAATGGGATTGGGAGGACAGTTAATAACAAAAATCCTAAATACAATTAAAAAACCCCATAAGACATGGTATAAAAGGGGTCTGAGGAGGGTGCCTGTGTTGGTGGGTGCAGTCTGGGGAGTTAATCAGTTGAACAGGGACTTTGTTTTGGGGGGATTCTTGACTGGTATTTGGGGGAGAGTTGAAAAATAAAGAAAGAAATAAAATAAGAAATTTTGTATGTAAAGTGATAGAGACAGGAACTCCTTGAGATAAGCTGCCACTGGAGTAGACTGATACTTGACGTGATAGAGTATTTTGTAGAGGATGATTTGTTAGATTTGTTGTTAGAGGCCCAAGCCATGAGGAACCATTGATTTGTAGGACTTCAGCTTTTTTGGCACAAGCCCTGAGTAAACATTGATTTCTAGGACTTAGGCTGGTTAGAAACAAACCCATAAAAATAGTTTTTTGTTTTTGTTTTTGGGTTTATTTTTTTAAGCACGAGCTCTGAGAAACAAGAAATGCCCTAATGGCCTAGTGCCAGCAGGTCCTGTTGTGTTGGTCAGTGGCCACTGACCACTGTCAAATGTTCTGAGTCCGTAATTGCGGAATTTGCAACTGCTGTTCTTGCTGCTGCTGCTGCTGAGTTGTTTAAGCAGCGGAACATGGGTAATGGATGATGAAGGTTTCACTTGCCACAACTAGCTCGAGTGATGCGCCTTAGGCACTAGCAACACAATAACTAGCCCCCAGTATATGTGGAGAAAAGAAGGTGTTGGCCAATAATTCTTCTCCACCTGCCCTTCCTCCAAAATCATGGGTGTGTTGTTATTAGAAAAGGCATTTTTCCCTTGAAAGCAGGAACTGTGCATCTCATCAGCAAGTGCAACTGTGCCAAAGTGTGTTCCCTCCTTTCCTCTTCACACGGACTTGTCACAAATTGTGCACAGTGCTGTTGGTGATGACTGCACTGTGCCTGCCACAAGAGAAGAATAGTCCAACAACCATGGCATCAGGGGTTAGGGACAGGGAACAGGTGGAGAAGAATGACCTATTTCTTCTTGTCCTCCACATCCCCCTTCATTGTCTGGGGCAGAGGATGATGTTGCTGCAACTGCCTCAGCATCAGCATTGCAACTAGTACCAGGAGTACTGCTGCAATTGGCAAGTGGAACCTGTCCTAGTTCCGCATCACTTGCTTGACCCCCATTCCAACTGTGTCCATGGTGGTCTGTGGCACCCTAGCTTGCTCCTCAGCATCCTGCTGCCCTTGCAACTCAGCAGCAGCAAATTCCAAAAGCTCACTTCTAGTGGTGGTGGTGATGCCCATCCTCCTCCCTGTCTCCCATTCCTTAAAAAGGCCATCAATGTCTCTTCCACCCCAGCTTTTCCAACATCATCATCACCAACACCTCTAGTCCCTACATGCTGCTGCTGCTCTATTACAGACATCTCACTGCTGGTTGGAGGAGGTAATGAGCAGTGTGACAGAGGGTCCCCTAATGTCACACTTTCCATTTCTTGGTGACATGTAGAAGGCAGACTGGCAGCAGTAGCAGCAGGCACAGGCAGCTGATCTGTGCTTCTGGCGGTGGTGGTATTATTTCTGCACCTGCTATCCACCAACAGTTCTGTCCTTTTCAGGATCATATTCTACCTGGACATTGTTGTGAAGGAAATTTGACTCCCAGGGACGGAGGAATGGTGTGGGCTCCCTTGACCACTAATCTGGATGCTCTCAAATGCTTCCCCTACCACTCCTCTAACACTGGTCCCACCGGCTGCTTCCCCATTACTGTTACTACAATAAACATCAACCACATCAAGTTCAGCCCCAGAGTCTTCCTCCTCACAGTCACTAGTAATATGAGGATATTGATTACCTCCTCCTTCACTCCTAACACTAATAAGCTGCTGCACATTCATTGTACTAGTACTATCACTGGTGGTACTGCTTAGGGAAGGCAAATATGACTTAGGGTCCCCTGCTGTCACACCTGGCATCATCTTCTCCTTCCCCAAGACACACTAGCAGCAGGTCTGACAGCAGGCACAGTGCTGGTGGCAGCAGGTTCAGCACTGGCAGCAGGCACAGAACTGGTTGCAGCAGAGGCAGCATGTCTGACAGCAGGCACAGTATTGGTGGCAGCAGGTTCAGCACTGGCAGCAGTCACAGCACTGGTGGAAGCAGGGGCAGCACTGGCAGCAGGCACAGCACTGGTGGCAGAAGAGGCAGCACATCTGACAGCAGGCACAGCAGTAGTGGCAACAGAGGCAGCATGTCTGACAGCAGGTACAGCAATATTGGTAGCAGTAGCAGGGGCAGCACATCTGACAGCAGACACAGCAATGGGGGCAGCACGTCTGGCAGCAGGCACAAGCAGCTGACCTGTCCTACTCTCACTATTATCCTTTCTTCTTCCCTTCCCATTAATTTCCCAAAGATCCCTATGGGTGATTTAGGGGGACTGGCAAGCATTGATTCTGTTGTGCTCACTTCCTCTTCCTCCTCTGACTCAGTGGACACACTTCCAGTTCCTCCTTTTATTATTTTTAAACTTTCTCATAGTGATAGCAGTCACTGTGAGCCTCAATTTTCTGAAAAGATCACAGCAGAACAGTACAGCACGTCTACCTCGCTCTGTAGCTGCTTCCATTGTGTTCCACTTCCTTGAATATGTCACGTTTTTATAGCATAAAGGCGAAAACCACATAAATCAATGGGCAGAAACTTTCTAGCTATTGAAAAAGTGGTGAAGAGTTTTGGCCAATGGGCACTGGTTTTAAAGCCAATTTTCCCACGAAAAAGCGGACAACAACATGGTTTTTGAAGAATTTATCATGGGAACACAGCGAGCGCTTTGCCCACCCCTACCCACAGGCCAGAATAAGAAAACTTGGAACTTATTTGACATTAGTGGTACTGGACTGCTGCAGATAATGCAAATTCAAAAAAGCTCTTGCAAAGGGTGGTAGAGAGTGAAGCTGGAGTGAGTAACTTGGGAGAGATTCTGACTGCAAATCTGCCTTAGCTTCAGCTACTTCCCATGCATAAAGTTATCTACACAAGATTGAATAGCCAGAACTGGTACTGCCAAATCTGGACCAAGATGGCCGCACTTACTGATGGAAACAGCAGGGTACTCAGAGAAATAAAGCAGGTAAGTATGCAGAAGGATAACTTTACAATGCTTGCAATAACAGCAGCTTTCAATGAAGGAAGAAAAGAAAACAAAAGCACAAGATCCAAAGCAGCATGCAGAAATCTAGTCAGAAACATAGCAGAGTTCTGAACAGGTGGCAGGAGCAAGCTGAGGTCAGAGACTGGAAACAGGAAAGAAAGCTCTGTGTTAGTAGTCAGGGAAGACACTTTTCATGAACATTGCAATGCTGTAGTGATGTTGCTTGATATAGGTCTTGGGGTTATTTTCAGTAAGGTAATCAGAAGGACAAGTTGTCACAATGCCAGCCAGAATATAACATACAAAAATGTGAAAACCCATTGGAAAATGGGTTCAAACTTTCCCGGCCAGGAGTTACATTGTGCAATCGGAAGTTTTATTACCCATGTAAGTGTGTAATTTTTTATATTTATATAAATTGTAATTTTATAACTTGTCAAAGTACACAATAGTGTTTGTTTCGATATTTATATATATATATATCTTCTCTGTTGAGATAAAATAAATTCTTTATATTGACTTGTGAATTTTGGTTGTTTTTTGTTTGGAAAAGAACAACATATTCACATATATACTCTTTATATTTTAAAGGGCATTATTGGAGAGGCACAAGAGTCAGCGACGACTTCCACATATTGTTCTCTGCCATTGGAAAATCTTGACACACTCTCACGGACAAAGTAGCATGTGCAAATCCATAATAGAAACACAACTTATAAATATGCACTTGTTCTCAACTAGAGAACCAAGGTACATTGATGTTCAGTGTAGTACTATTCACTTTAGAGAATTTCCTTCACTATCTGTACATTTTCTGTACTTATTAAAGGGACAGTAATGTCCCATAAAAATGATTTTAGTTTTGTAGAGGATAAAAAATAAACTCTATGGCTTAAATCCTATCTCTCAAAATGCTATGGTTTGAGAGATATATGCAGTCAAAGTTCCCCTCTCTCTCCCTTTGTCCTGATGTCAGCTGTAAAGCTGACAGCAGGAGATTCAAGTCGGGTGACTTGACCAGGCTCTTCAGCAGAGCCAAAATCGCGTTATTTAAAAATAAGTACTTGATCGTAACGGTCTACAAAGTGTGCTTGCAAACCAGGCACACTTTGTAGACCTTTCCAATTAAGTAATTATTTTCCAATAATGCAATTTTGGCTCTGCTGCAGAGCCTCCGGCTGGTCTCTGGACTGGAATTTCCTGATGTCAGCACAGGGCTGACGTCAGGAGAAGGGGAGGGAGGGGGGAACTTTGAATGCATATATCTAGGATATATGATTTGTGCCATAGAGTTTATTTTTTTATCCTCTACAAAACTATAATACATTTTTTATGGGACATTACTGACCCTTTAAGCAAGATCCCCATGCAAGTCAGTGGAATGTGCTTATCAGACCTAGATGATGTACATCTTTATCATGTGTGCTACCAGTGGCATAACTATAGGGGTCACTCCAGAGGCCCGGCCGCCCCCTGCGACACCTCCGTCTGTCGTCCGCAATCTCACTCCGGTGCTCTAGTAATGCAGAGAGCTGGGAGATGACATCATCTCCCAGCTCTCTGCATTACTAAGAGGACCATGTGGGAGTTCCAGGGAGGTAGGAGATGGGGGCATTGTGAAGATTGAGAGGCATTGTAGAGGGGGTCAGTGTGGTCGAGGGGGGCCAATGTGGTGGTGGGGGAACCCATGGCACTTCTTGCACCAAGGCCCAGAGGCTTCTAGTTGCGCCTCTGTGTGCTACTTTAGATTGTCACTTTTTTCCATGAAAAGATTTTTAAAAAATGTGAATATTGAGAAAAAAAAAAAAAAAAAAAAAAAAAAAAAAATATATATATATATATATATATATATATATATATAAAATAAGAACACATTGAAGAGCTAAAATTTTGGTCTGAAGATGGATATCAACAAAATGCAAATCATGTTTAACAAATTTACCATAACAAGGAACATTACAGTAGATGGGCAAGAACTAGATGAAGTGGACAAGTATGTTTATCTTGGACAGGAAATGTCAACAGATGGAAACACCATGATGGAAATTCTGAGTCAAATAAAACTGGAAAACTTAGTACTACTGTCTTTAAGATAAATTTACCACTCTGCCTCAAGCAAAACGTTTTTGACCTGTGTGTCCTCCCAGTTCTTACATTTGGTTGTGAAACACTGACACTGAATGTCAAAGCCATACAAAAAAAACATAAGGTTACAAAGAGACATATGAAGCATCAAATTCTGAACATAACAAAAAGAGACCAAAAAACGTGCATGGACTCATCAGAAAAGGTCTATGACATCATTGAAAGAGTAAAAGTACCTAAAGTGGAAATGGAAATGGGCAGGCCACATAGCAAGACCTGATGGTGGATGGACCAAACACATTTTGGCATGGATTCCACTCCATACTAAACACCCAAGAATGAGACCAAAGACAAGATATATAGATGAAATTACCAAACTTGTTGGTACGCAATGGCAACAAAAAACACAAGACCGAAGTTGTTGGAAACTTGCTTAGGAGACCTTTATCCAGTTGATTGAAAACAACTGAAGATGCTGATGATATATACAGTACTGTGTAAAAGTTTTAGGCAGATATGAAAAAATGCTTTCAAAAATAGGCATGTTAATAGTTTATTTTTATCAATTAACAAAATGCATAGTGAGTGAACAGAAGAAAAATATTAATCAAATCAGTATTTGGTGTGACCACCCTTTGCCTTCAAAACATCATCAGTTCTTGTAGTCACAATTACACAAAGTCAAGGTTTTTGTGACATATAGTCAGGTGTTTGATTAAACAATTATACCAAACAGGTGCTAATGATCACAAACTGGTTGAAACACAATCATTAACTGAAACAAAAACACCATGTAGTTGAAATAAAACTGGGAGAGGAACAGTCAAACTCAGCTAACGAGGTGTTGTTGCTGAAGACAGTTTAATGTCAAAAGTCATACTCCATGGCAAGACTGAGCACAGCAACAAGACACAAGTTAGTTATACAACATCTGTGAGGTCTCTCCCAGGCAGAAATTTCAAGGCAGACAGGTGTTTCCAGATGTGCTGCCCAAGCACTTTTCAATAAGCACAAAGAAACAGGCAACAATGAGGACTATAGACACGGCAGTTGGCAAAGAAAACTTAGAACAGCAGAAGAAAGACACATCATACTTACTTCCCTTTGCAATCAGATGTCCAGCAGTGCCATCAGGTCAGAATTGGCAAAAAACAATGGGATCCTGGTGCACTTATCTACTGTCTGAAGAAGTATTGTCAGAAGTGGTCTTCATGGAAGACTTGCAGCCAAAAAGCCATACCTCCTACGTGAAACAAAGCCAAGCGATTACTATGCAAGTAAACACAGGAAACGGGGTGCAGAAAAAATGGCAGCAGGTGCTCTGGACTGATGAGTCAAAATTTGAAATATTTGGCTGAAGCAGAAGGCAGTTTGTTCCCTGAAGGGCTGGAGAGTGGTACAACAATGAGTCTCTGCAGGGAACAGTGAAGCATGGTGGAGGTTCCTTGAAAGTTTGGGGCTGCATTTCTGCAAATGGAGTGAGGGATTTGGTCAGAAGTAATGGTCTCCTCAATGCTGAGAAGTACAGGCTGATACTAAATATACCTAATAGGAAGAAACTCCTATTAAATGCTGATATAGAAAATAGGAAAGTAGTGAGTAAAATATTTAGTGACCACAAAATTAATTGTATGTTGGCGAATGCAAGAAGTACAGTATGTAAAATTGTAGAATTTGAATTGTGCAGTAAATGTAGAGGGTATGACGGTCCCCCCGCGGCAGGCACCAGCCCCTGTAGTGTTAGGGGGGCGCCTACCAGGTCATTTACACCAGACCGGCCTCAGAGGACCACCGGACAGACCTGGGCCATTTGCCACTGGATCTAGCTGCACCACCAAGAGGAGGAGCGTCAACCGGATTGGAAGACCTCCAGGTGCAGCCAGCCCAATGGGGAGCAGTGACCTGGGTAGGGACTCCCACTTCTACCCACTGGAACAGGTCACCACTGAGCAGGTATCGTCCTCTCTGCTACGAAGCCTCTGCTGGGCAGGTACTAACCCCTCTGCCTTGTCCTGTGGAACAGGTTAAGGTGCCTCTGCAACCATGGCACCTCCACCTCACAGGAACTCAACCCTCCAACACCACCTTTATAAAGATGCTTTCGACTACACGGGCCTGGTGTCATATATCCCCTCCTCCCCCAATAACAGAATCTAAACACCTGCTTTAAGGGTAGAGAAACACACATAAGTTTATTGAAATGGAAAACCAGACCTTTAACAGCCTTCATTCAACTTGTGGTGACATGATTTTAACAAAATATCATAACACACAGTAGACAAGACATACAACAAACATAACATGGTATAACAATTTTATGATGTAAGATAGGGGAGTATATTTAAAACATTGGAGAGAAACTGATGGTCCCAGAATGCAACAGTGTCATATTTGCATACTCACAGCAGTGCTGCAATGTAGGTCACCAACCAACAGATGGCAGTGCATAGTACAATGCTGCAATGCAAGATTCAACCAATAGATGGCAGGGCATAGCACAATGCTGCAATGCAAGATTCAACCAATAGATGGCAGGGCATAGCTAAACGCTGCAATGCAAGCTTCAACCAATAGATAGCAGGGCATAGCACAATGCTGCAATGCAAGATTCAACCAATAGATGGCAGGGCAGAGCACAATGCTGCAATGCAAGTTTCAATCCAATAGATGGCGAGGTTGAGTTCAAAGGACTTGAGATAGGAAAAGTCCATAGCAGATGTATTGCTGGAATGTCCATGTACTCCCACAGTCCTCATATAGCACATGGACATGAAAGTTGAATCTCCTGTTCCGTCACAGAGGGCTATTCCCTGTTTAGGAAAGACAGGATTAATAGAAAAGAAGTGACTGTGTGTGCTTATATTCGAACCCAAATCTTAAGCCAAGTTTAAGGGAAGATAGTTCTGAGTAAACTGGACATAATGTGGAGTCTTTGTATATAGAAATTGAAGATAAATTTGGTAGAAAAAGGTGTTGTTGGGTATAGGTTACAAATCACCAAATATTGCTGAGAATGTTATTGGGAATGAGAAAATCTGCACATCTTGGGCATTCAATAATTAGGGACATGAGTCCTGTCAAAATGCTAAGGAAAGCAGGTTTGTGAGCATGCTTATGGATAGCTACATGTCACAAATGGTGGAAGTGCTCTTAAGAACTAACAATGTATTGGACCAATGACAGACACGTGTCCAATATTAAAGTAGGTGAACATTTGGGAAACATTAATCACAACAGGTTTCATTTGAGATCAGTTTGCTGAAGCAAAACTGTATCTGTTCAACCAAAAATCTTAATTTCAAAAAGGCTAACTTCAAGATAACAGCATCAATGAAACATATAGACTGGGATAAATAATTTAAAGGAAAAAAATACTAAAAATCATCAGAATGTAAATTTATGTTGCACAAATATTCAACAATATATTCCATTGGGGAACAAATAAAAAATAAGTAGATCACAACTAGGGGTGGGAGAAAAGTGAGAAAAATTTCTTGCATGACTTTTTGCAAAAAACTGACAATTTTTTACTTTTTTCGCAAAAGTTTTCTCATTTTCTCCAGTGCAAAATTTTCCTCCTTTTTGCCTATTCCAGCAAATTTTTTGCCTATTCCAGCACATTTTTCTTCTATTCTAACAAATGTTTTGCCTATTCCAATAAATTTTTCACCTATGCAACACATTTTTCTCCTATTCTAACTATTTTTTCTCCAATTTTAACACATTTTTCACCTATTCCAACACATTTTTTCCTATTCCAACACATTTTCTCCTATGTTTAATACGGTGCAAGATTTTCCATCACAATATTAATTCTTTTGAGGGCTGTAGTGGAGAAATAAGTAGCTGAAAGTCAAAGTTGTGAGTCCTACAGCAACATATACCTTGAAAAATGTGTTAGCATGCAGAGTGCATTTGTCCTTTGCCCACAACACTTGCTTCCTGCTTAAGTGAAACTGTCAGATATTCATGATGATGTCAAGTGATTAAAAAAAAGTACAACCTACAATGTGGCAGATGTGCATGGTAGGGATGGGGGGAACTGGCATGGCGTGATTGGTGAGACCTTGACAAACTTCATCCACCACAGGAGGAGAGGGATCATCATCATTTATTGCACATGCTGCAGCAACAATTGCTGCAGTCAGTTTTTGCACTTCCACTTTACTCCCACATCTCTACACTGCTCCGCATTTCCCCCTCCCACTTGTGCATTTGCTAGACATTACTTAACTACTGTGCATGGTTTTTACTCTCTGTAGTACACAACTGATGGAGTTTGATGTCTTGCCTAGGCCCTCAACAAAATTCTCAATGTCGTCTGCTGTCAATCAAATCTGCCTCAGTCACAGAGCTCCCAGTCAGCTGTCTAATATACTTATTTGTTTAATTATTTATGTATTTTTATTTATTTATTAATTTGTCCACCCTATCTTATCACATATATATAAGTAAAAAAAAAAAAAAAATCAACAGCTTCTTTCATCAGACCTCCCCAGCACAGAGACAATAAAAGTAAAATCAGCAAGCAATTTGGACCCCAGCTGCCTGTCTTGACAGTCAGTCACACCAAATTTTGGGGTATTTTGGATCAACCTCCTTCCTCCCTTCTTCTCCCCCATTGTGCCCCCACACTCCCCTACTACATAGAACACATGTCCTACTTAAATGACTCCCTAAACTAAGCTTCAATTCCCCTTTATTTGCCTAGCTCCTCTAGCTCAAAAACATGCTGCTCCCTCCTCTCACAAACACAGAATGGTATGCTGTGAGAGCCTGACACCCTTTTATATGGCTGTAGAAATCTTTTGTGTGGTAGAGAAAAATGTTTCCACCTGACACCCTTTTATATGGCTATAGAAATCTTTTGTGTGGTGGAGAAAAAATTTTCTACCCATTGATTTCAATGCACAATGAGGTAGGCAAAAAAAGTGTGAAAAGCAGAAAAACTGCACTTTTCACAGGAAATTATTCGCCGGGGGGAAGTGCCATTATTCACGGATTTCAGTTTGAGGTGAATATTTTTGCCCATCCCTAATCACAATTAATGTGGTTAAATACAAGTGAAAAGAAAGAAATGACAAGGAAATAAAAGGTACAGAAAATGATTTCTTGAAATACAGGGAGTTCAATAAATACTGCAAAAAAGGCAAATAGGTTATAAAAATAGATAATGAAACTCAAATTGCAAGGGAGAGCAAGACTAGTCCAGAAAAAAAGATTTTCCAATACATAAATAGCAAAAAATGTAAGCAGTACATTGGACCTTTCAAAAATGAAATGGGTGATTTGATTAGTGAGAATAAGGAAAAGGCTGATGTTCTGAACACTTTCTTTTCATCAGTATATACCACGGAACAAGAAATTAAAGAAAAGCCTCAACAAGTAACAAATAAAACATACCATTAAAAACATTGGGTTACCACAAGAAGAGGTCAAAGGAAGACTGGACAAAATTAAGACTAACAAAGCACCTGTCCTCATGGTATACATCCAAGATTTCTTCAAGGACTCAGTACAGTATTAGCAAGACCACTCTTTTTATACTTTAAAGGGATAGTATTACTTCAAAATTACTAGCCCTCATATTGTAGCCCTTAATAAACTGAGTTAAATGACACCAGTGGCATCTCTCAAATTTTTATGGTTTAAGAGATAGCCGCTTTCAAAGTTTCCTCTCCCCTGCTGTCAGCGTTCTGCTGCCAGCAGGAGAATCCGGTCTCTGAATCAAGAGGAGGCTCTTCAGCAGAGCCGATATCTCATTATGGAAGGAAAAATGATTAATTGAAACAGTCTTCTACGTGTGCTTGGTAACCAAGCACATGTAGAAGACTGTTTCAATTAATCATTTTTCTTTCCATAACAAGATATCGGCTCCTGTCCCGGGACTGGATTCCCCTGCTGGCAGCAGAACGCTGACAGCAGGGGAGAGGAAACTTTGAAAGCGGCTATCTCTTAAACCATAAAGGTTTGAGAAATGCCGCTGGTATCATTTAACTCAGTTTATTAAGGGCTACAATATGAGGGCTAGTAATTTTGAAGTAATACTATCCCTTTAACTAATCTATCACCACAGGACCAGCGTATGATGACAATGTAGTGCCTTTATATAAGAAGGGAGTTAAAACCGAACCTGGGAAGTAAAAACTTGTGAGTTTGGCCTCTGTTGTTGGAAAACTGCTAGAATGGATAATAAAGGATTCAATTCAGGATTACACTGCAAAAAATAAGATTATTAACAGGAATCACCAGGCTTTATTAGTAATAGATCTTGCCAAACTAATCTTTTGAGCATCTATGAAGAAGTAAGTAGCAACATAGATAAAGGTAAAGTAGTAGGTGTATTATATCTAGATTTTGCAAAGGCATTTGCAATAGTGCCACACAGGAGGCTGGTATATAAAATAAGGAACTTGGGTCTAGAGGATAACCTGTGCAACTGGATATAAATCTGGTTGAAGGATAGGAAACAGTGTGTTACTGTAAATGGAAAATTCTCCAATACAGTTATAGTTGAGAGTGGAGTACTTCAGGGTTCAGTACTTGGTACACTGCTTTTTAGCATATTTACAAATTACCTGGAAATTGGTATAGAAAACAAAATGTCAATATTTGCAGATTATACTAAATTATGCAGGGTAATACATTCATAACATGATGTTTGTTGTCTAGAGGGATTTGCATAAAATGCCAGATTGGGCAAACAAATGAAATATGAATTTTCATGTGGGAATGCATAAAGTTGTGCATTTGGGAAGAACTACTTATGAACTTCATGAAATAATTTTAGGAGACTAGAAAAAGATTGGGCAATCATTGTAAACTGCAAACTTGGAAACAATGACCAGTGTCCAACAGGAATAGCAAAAGTCTTGCATAAAAAGGGGGTATTGAAGCAAGAGTGGATAACATAATGTTGCTACTAAACAAATCATTGGTAAGGCCTCATCTCTAATAAGCAGTGCAGTTTTAGACACCAGTTCTGAAAAAAAGGATATTCTAGAACTCGAGAGAATACAGAGAAGAGCAACAAAATTAATTAAGAGAAAGAAGGACTTGACATATGAAGACTATC
Organism: Rhinophrynus dorsalis; assembly: GCA_037306005.1. Taxonomy (NCBI): domain Eukaryota; kingdom Metazoa; phylum Chordata; class Amphibia; order Anura; family Rhinophrynidae; genus Rhinophrynus; species Rhinophrynus dorsalis. The sequence goes on along the minus strand of CM074718.1, from coordinate 274,885,246 downwards.
TAGACAAACTTTGTTTATTTATTTTTGAGACAACTAAGAAGAGTTTTTGTTACACTCTATACGTATATGTGAGATCAATAAAAGGATTTCTTTGGTGAGCTTTTCATTCCAAGGCCTGGCCAAATAACTAGGGCCAGCACTTAAGATTTGAGGAAAGGATGTATCAATTTCAGCAGAGGAAGGGGTTTTTTTACAGTAAGGTCTGTCAACCCCTAGAGTGCCATTTGGGTACAATGTATGAGTTTGGACAGCTGTACCTGCTGTGCCAAGCTCATATGTGGTACTACTAAAATGCTATAACTGCATAAGCTGGTATAACCGGCATGTAGTGGCCACATTTAAAAAAAAAATGCCTGTCACTCTTGAGAATTATTGATCTCCCAGCCAATCATCGTGGTAGATCAATGTGCAAAGTAGAAGCAGGAGATCCATTTCACGGGTGTACTTTGGGATTTTTTTTGTGACTTTTTGACTCCTTTCCAGGAACTCCATCAGTGTGGGTTGGCAGTACATGGCAGAATAACCCTGCAGCTGTATCACTTTAAAAACATGACTGGAGGAGGTGGTGTAGGTAGAGGCAGCATGTGTGGGAAGTCTATGTCTCTTGCCGTTTCCTACAGCAAACCCAGAGTCATCATACTTCTCTGCAGCAGGAGCCTTATTTGTTATATGGAATGAACTAACTGTTGGCAGTGGCACATTCTCTGACACATCAATAATATCACTATTTCTCTTATCTGGCCCAGAGCACTGGGAACTTTTTTGAGTGCTTCTGCTCCTGCTAGTTGTGGCACCTCTGACCTGTTCATGGTATGCCTCACAGTCAAACCTGTGGTTGTGCTTCAGATGAGATCTCATTGAGAAAGTGCCTAGGTATGAGCCTGCATTCCTCTTACTCACATGCTGTAAACTACAACTTTCAGGACAGGTGTTTTGTGCTTGTTTGTCTCACTGTCAGATGAATCAGTTGGTTGAGCTGCTACACCTTCTTCCACTATGCTATCAACACTGGAATGGGACTCGTTGTTGTCTTCAGTGTTTTTAATGGCTTATTGATAGTACTTAATAACACTGGTGTGGGTGGTTATGGAACTGTTGGTGGGACTTTGGCAAACAGTATCCTCCTCACCATCGTTTACTGCATATGCTGCTGCACCATGGCTGCAGTCAGTTTTTGTATTACCACTTTACTCTCACATCCTTGCTCTGCTCCTACTCCTTTTCCCTTCCCCCTGCCCCTTGTGTGTTAGCTGGACATTACTGAAGTACTGTGTGTGGTTTTTTTTAATGTAAAGTACACAATAAAAATGAATAATTGTGATATCTTGCCTTGGATCACTACAAAATACTGTATCTCATCTAATATCAGTCTGCCTTAGTCACAACTCATATCAGGCTCCCTGTTTCTACTGCCTATCTTTTCTTTTCAGTTTTAATAGTCCTGCCCTCCCTATGTCTATCACTGTTAAAAGAAAAGAAACAAACAAAAAAAACAGCTACCTGTTCAATTGCTTCTTTCCTCAGACTCCCCTAGCAGAGAGATAGCCAAATCAGGAGGAATCTTGGATCACCAGTGAGTCACACAGAATTTTGGGGTACTTGGGGTTATTCTGCTTTGCTCCCTTTTCATACCACATCCTTGAAGTGTCAGATAACATAGTAACATTTTGGGGTGGGGTCCAAGATGGACACATTTCAATGAAACCCTGAGATTACTGTGGGCCTTATCTCTATTTCCTATACTAGACAAAATATATATTGGATGAAAAAGTGGACACTTTCTGGGAAGTAAAACAATAAGAGAGCCATAGTGAGTAGAGTCTACATTGAAAATGACCTTCCATATCACACTTATGCCAGACACAGATCTCCTTCTATACCATATCGGACTCCTTCCATATCCCTACTAAATAACATATCCTCTATAACTAGTAATACCAGCACTCTGTGTTCTGAGTCACTAGGAGGATATGATATGTTCAACTTGGGATTCATTATAGAAACTAGATCTAGCACCCTTGCATATGAAAGGGAAAATTAAAAACCTGATGGAGGAACTAAAAATGTTAGTACAATTGGACTTTTGAGTTGAGAATGTACTTATCCCAGCTCATTCAGCGAATTGATACATTGCAGGATGATTGTGAAAATGCCAACACTGACACAACCTCAAGCAGGTGATAATGGAACAACAAGAGACTATCTCTGTCTTAACCCCCAGAACTGATAACCTTGATAATCAAGGTCATCAGTGTAATATACCCACATGTAATTTACCAGAATCAGTTTAAGTTAAAGATCTGAATTCATGACAACAGGAAGTATTTGCTAAAATTCTCAAAGAACCTCCATATCCACTGATTCTGATTAATAGTCCCTAATGAGATTAAACATAAAGGGGATTATTTTGACACGCTGAGAGACGTTACATGCTGTTTGCATTGTTTGTCAATAAGAATCACATTATGACTAAGGCCAGAACAATGAGCAAAATTATAAATGCTAGCCTAGAACTATAAATGTTCAGTGGAAGAAATGCTGACAAGGACAGGAAGTATATGCATGGTATGTCTTAATTAGTACATTCTTTTCATCTAAATAACCCAAAAGATAATTTTCACAATAAAAATAGCTAGTAAAACATGTAGGTGATTGTGTCTCTTTAAATATAGATGGGCTTCTCTTTCAATTTGGTAGTCACACACAATTTAGCGCCAGCATTTCTGAGGCATCCCCTGGACATACTGGGTCTCTGCAATTTTTTGGGTATAGGTTTACTGCCAGCTAATTAAACCGATGTTCAGGGTGCACAGAAAGCTGATTCCAGAGCCAAAAAAGTAAAAGATTCCTGGCAACCTCTCCTGCATCTATTATTTCATCAGCTCAGCTCACCCTGGATGAGTTGTAGAACAAAAGCTGTTTATCCCACCATCTTACACTCAAAAATAACTATATCATGTTTTGACCTACTTAATGAATTTGTGTAAGTCTTCAACTTTGGCGTTTTATTACACATTTCACTTATTTTCATGACTTAATGCTGTTCAGTGACTCTACATTAACTATTACGTGCAAGTGGGTTAGTTTTCACTTATGTGCTTAAATGAAGTTTGTTTTATAACCTAAAGCTATGTTATATTGTAATATATATGTTACAACTTGACTTTACATACTTATTTGCTCATATGTGTATATACTAAATATACTTAATAATGTATCCACATTTTGATAGCCATTATGCCTCTGCAAATATTAGTAAACTTTTTTATTTAATTACACCTCTTTCATGCAAAGAATGGGTTCATACTTCTCTTGCTTTTTAATTTTCTTTTAGGCCTTTTCGATTAATATGGTCTTCTACTTAATCTATCTTTTCCTTTTACCCAAGTATCAGAAATAAGATAAATATTTGATCACATGTGAATCAGGGTACAAACTGGCTCCCTATCCCTCTCCTCTCACTTCTATTTTCAATAACCATGATTTCCTCCAAGGAATACACAATGGAATGTTCCTTAAATGGAAAAAATCTAATATTTATACCCTCTCATCATTATTAAATCATTATTAAGGGACTCTGATCTAATCACATTTTAACTATAGGGTATTCTAACAAGAACTTCTCCTCAAGATTCATGGAAAGACTGGCAAGTTTAACATTTTATATTAAGTCTTACCTCAGATTACTCAGACAGGACTCTTACTCTTACTAATCTTGAAAGCTTTTTGACCAATTAAAAAGGAAAAACGCTTCTAGCGGGGGTTCATCATCCCCCCTGCTAGAAGCTGATTGGCTGGGAGGTGCATAAGCACCTCCCAGCCAATTGGAGACTGCCAATTTATTTTAAACCGAGACTGGCATTTAAAAGCCAGTCTCGGTTCAAAATCCCAGCAGTCTGAGAGGCAATGGCCTGAGTAGTGGCTACAGGGGTCTGTGCCAGTCAAAATGCCTTCTGCTGCCATCACAGATAGAGGAGGCAAATGGGGGAGATTTTGCCCACATTTCATCTTCAATGGCAAGATTAAAAACATTATTGATTTTAACCCTTTGGGCACTGGGGTATCACTCAAAGGGTTAACAATCACATTTTGGGGTGCTTAATATTTTTATTTTAAGTTAAATAGTGCACTAATGGTTTAATTGTTTTGTTTTGTTTTTTAACACAAATGAAGAAAGAAAGAAAGACTGAAAAAAAGAAGACAGAAAAAACATGGCCACAACCCCACTAGACATCGGGATTACTGGTTAGTTTTTATTTGTCAGGAACTGTTTGTAGATTAACCCTACGAGTGCCAGTCGGGTATGCAATGCTGTACAATGTGTTGCATACCCCACTGGCACTCATAGGGTTAATCTTTGTTCTATTTTTTTTCAACCACAAGTATGTGTTGGAAACCATTTTTCCACACATACCAGTGTTTTTCACCCCATGTCAGTAACTCTGCACCTCATTTTCATGGTGCAGGATTTTCACTATGAAAATTGCAGTCCTTAACATGTGGTGGATTGCCACTCTGTCCTCACTTCCAGGAGACTCTGACAGTGAAACAGACAATTTCATTCGCCTAGGTGTCTTAGACGTCTGTCTGTGCTCACATCATTCTTAGTCTGTTTAAAGGGCTAGTGAAAACTATAAATGGCACAAGAGACAAAAGTACCCAAAAGGCTGCCATTTATTAAAAGGGTTGCTACATCATCCATAGAAAATGTGCAAATTCATTGCAATCAGCCATTTGATTTAAATGTTTTGTTATAAACTTTGCACGTCTGAACCAGTGACATTTTGAGCATGCAAATAAGTAATGTAAAATTGACACTTGATTCAACAACACAATGACACAACCACATCCTATGTGTGTGTTTGGTGATGCAGCATTAACGCCTTGAGTACCAGAGGGGTGTGCACAACATTGCATCACAATGTATTAAGCACCTCACTGGTTTTTAAGATGTTAAAAATAATTCTGTAAGAATTAGAGGTATACTCAATGCAGGGCTCAAAATTTCCACTCGCCACTAGCCAATGGCGAGTGAAAATTTAGCCCTGGCGAGTAGAAATTCAGCCCTGGTGGTTATGTTATGGCTTGCAGTGGCGAGTAACTTTTCAGGTCTGGCTAGTAGCAAAGGACTTCCAATTTTAAGCCCTGCTCAATGCATTGCACACCACTCGATTCCTTAAAGGGTTAAATGTATGTTGAGTCGCCAGTTCTTTCTATTTTAATTTTTTAGTACATGCTTCCCGGTTTATCTACATTCTTGTATTTCTAAAGCAACTGTGTTATAATTAGATTTCCATTACTTGGATTTTTGTGTTCAGCTATCATTGAGTTCTAGACAGAAGGGTGAACATTTTTGCCTCAACCAAAATTGCTTAATAATGGCACTTTCCTCTTGTTGGAAAATTTCCAGCAAAAGTGCAGTTTTTCTGTGTTTTCACCTAGCTCATTGCATTGAAATCAATGGGAACATTGAATTTATACACAACTCATAGCAAATGCTATTTCCTTTCCCAAAGGCATAGTATAAAATGGGTATGAGGCTGCCTGTGTTGGTGGACTGTGTGGAAACAATCAGTTGAAGGGGAAATTGTTTTCTTTTTTGAAGGAGGGTGTTGTTGACAGGGATAAAAAAATGAATAAAATAAATACAATTAAAAAAATAATAAATAAATAAATAATAATAAAATAAGACATGGTATAAAAGGGGTTGTGTTGGTGGGTGGAGTCTGGAGATCATTTTTTTGGGAGGAGTTGTTGACTGGTATTTGGGGAACAGTTAATAAAAAACATATACAATTAAAAATGAAATATAATAAGAAATTGGTATGTAGTGTGGCAGAGGCAGGAACCCCCTGACATAAGCTGCGACTGGAGCAGACTGATACTTGACAGGACAGAGTATTTTGCAGAGGATGATTTGAAGGACTTGTTAGAGACCCAAGCCCTGAGGAAACATTGATTTGTTGTAAGAGTTACACTTAAGTTAGGCCCAAGCCATGAGGAAACATTGATTTGTAGGACTTAGACATGTTTTACACAAGCCCTGAGGAATCAGTGATTTGTAGGACTTAGGCCTGTTAGAGACAAACCCCCCAAAATTTCATTTTTTGTAGGCCTCTGGTTTTTTTTTTTGGTTTTTTTTTTTTAAAGAACAAGCACTGAAGAAAAAAAAATACCCTGCTGGCTTAGTGCCAGCAGGTTATGTTGTGAGGGCCAGTGGCCACTGCCCATAGTAAAATTACTCTGTGTCACTGCGGAAGTTGCGATTGCTGTTTTTGATGCTGCTGAGTTGTTTAAGCAGCAGGATGATTAAGCAGCTCAAAGGGAATGGGATCAACAACAGCAGTAACATGGGTGATGGATGATCATGGTTCCACTTGCCACTACTAGCTCCAGAAATGCGCCTGAGGCACTAGTAGCACCATAACTAGCCCCCACCACTTCAGGTATATGTGGAGGAAAAAAAGTTGGCCAATAAACAACAAATTATGGGTTCAAATCAGATATGATGTTGATTCAGGGAAATATCTGACTGCCATATTAAGTCAGGAAAGAATTTTTGTACCACTTGGGGCTTAACTGGAAATGGCTTACTTTTTTTTTTGCCTTCCTCTCGATCAACCTGGGGTGATATGGCATGGGTTGATCTTGATGGACACATGTCTTTTCTCAGCCTCATCAATTATCTTACTATGTATATCTATGCTTCATTATTTGTAGTAGTATGCAAATATAGAAAGAAAACCTCAATGTTTAGTTCAGACATGTCACATATTGGGATATTTGCCATTCTGTGTGCAAATATGCTTTGTTAGTAATAACCTATTGGATGCTTTGCAGGGCCATGGAGATGTCTCTAGCATCTAAGTGGTTAAAATGTGATTTTATGTGATGTCAACAGTGCCACCTGTCCATTAATTAAACAGCATTGTGGCCATTGACACAAGACACATCTGTATATTCCATTGCAGCTTTAATCCTGCAAACCTCTGCAGTAGTGAAATTTTATAGTTTGCAGATTTATTTCTCATTCTTAGGCTGTAAATTAATCAAGCAGCTCTATTCCATGGCTTTTTTTCTAGAGTTTATCTATTAAAGACTTATATTGCTAGATCTAAATCTGTACATATAAGCTTTCCCTTCTGATTTTAGTATGTTCTTTACAGGCCAGTGAATAATTTGAAAAAAAATTGCTCAACATCTTAAATCATTAAACCAGAGTAAAAAAATCTACTAGAAAAAGCATGGTCTTCTTGCATTACTAACATCTGCCAAATGTCTGATTGGGGAATGAGTGGCTTGGCAAGTGACCTGTCTCTCCATTTATAGCTCCGATAATAACTCTTTATGCATATGCTGTACTCCAAGAAGAATTTCAGCATGAATTTATTTCTCAATAAGACTCATTCTGGCTTGGAATTTAGTGATTTGCACCTCAATGGTTTTTGATTACAAACATGTTGCCCAGGTGAAAAGGATCAACGCCTTCTCCTTACTGCCAAATGCTGGGCTCCGTTGTAAAACTGATCAAAAGCTTTATTATCTCAATACAGTTGATGATGACCTATGCATTTTTAATTGAACATTTCAGTTTTGCACATAAGGTTGAATGCGAGTACCTGTAACAGGTTACCAAAGGATTTTATCTCACACATTTCTATTATAGTTAATGGAGAAGGAAACAGTCAATGAAAACAATGAAAATATGTGATACAGTTTTGATGGGTAATACCATCCAAAATATGTATTTTATGGATCTTATTCATGTGCTAAAGAGATTTATTGAGCCTGTAGAAGGATTCAAATGTCCTGCAGCCTAGAATCTTCCAGGACCTACTGGCTCAATTATGACTTAATTTATTAGTCAGTCATTTGTACTTCCTGTTTGTAAGATTGTTGTGGGTTACTGCAGCGACCTGCATCAAATTACTATGTGGACTATATGAACTATTTAATCACTACAGAACATTTACTATTACAGAATAAACTTCCCCAAAAATGATTCCTGCATATAGTTTAAACACTTTGTGGGAAAACAAATGTTGTTTGCCATACCGTTCAGTTAGTCAGAATTTTATTGAAAGATGTTTATGAATGAAATTCTTTCAACACTATTCTTATTGGGGAAGGCCCCTGCCACCTTCTCTGGACTGACATTTGAAAAGATTCATTCAAATGAATTACAAACAATGTGGCCATCCATTCCATAGTGCTTTTCAACAAGACACAAGCAAATAAAACAAATAAATTTAAATTTTATATTTGTTCACTTTCAATGAGCGTGTATAAGGAGCAGGCCTATGAGCCAAGCATCTCCCCCAAAAAAACATGCACTGATCACATAAAGTAAGGAACCAGAAGCATATTTGACTCTGTTAGAAGTACAGAAGATGAGAGTTGGCAAGGCACTGCACCAGCAGCACCACCAGCACCAGCATTAGACCAATTTGGACAGGCAAATTTAGCGACACCAACAGGATATATAGACTACAAAGGTCTGTAAGTTGAGGAAGTACAGTTGGTTGAGTCTAAAAGAACCTCCCCCCCAAAAAAAAAAATATATAAATAACATGCACTGTTATTAGAGTAAGGAAGGAAGCAGCAGCATATAAGATTTTGTTAGAAGTAGAATATGAGAGTTAGGAGGTGGTGATACAGGAGACAAGAGTTGACACTGCAGTACCACCATCACCACCAGCATTAAACCAGTTTTGGCAGTCAAATTCCACAACAGCATGGTATATGGGATAGAAAAGTCTATAGAAAGAGGAAGTATAGGTGTCTAACAGAACCCCCACCCAAAATAAATAAATAAATAATATACACTGTGATCTCTGAGAGTAAGGAAGGAAGCAGCAAGCTCTTTGACTTCGACAGAAGTATTATATGGGAGTTAGGAGGTGATAGAGAAGACAAGAGTTGTAGTATTAATGTCTTGGTACCAACTGGAGAAGGAAACATGTGAAGGTTTTGCCCCGAGTATTCTGATATGGATCAATCAACACAAGTCTAAATGCATGGGAGGGCAAAATTTGATTATAAAAAATGGTTTTCAAACTTTGTTTAAATTGAAAAATAAATAAAATTTAGGTGACCAGTTACTACCTTCCACACCAATCGAAGCTTTTAAAATATATATAAAGGATCTGGATTTAAGGAGATGGAAACAAGCTAATGTTAAATGCATATCGGATATAAAGGATGGAGGTTCCATGATGACCTTCCCTCAGGTACAGGAAAAGTATGGCCTACCCACAATGGAAGCATTTAATTTTATGCGGATGCGATATGTTATCTCTTCTAAGGGTATGTTAGAGATGCCACTGTGGGAAGATTTTGTGGGGCAGCATCATAAGTCTAAATTAATTGCTAGTAGTAGTAGCAATAGAATTGCATCAACATCTAGCCCAAGTAGTAGTAACAGCCACTCAGGAACCCACAATATGGAGATACTTCACTCAGGATCCAAAAAAGCACTTGAACAAGGTGAAAGCATGCTCACACCTAGGCACCTCCTCAATGAGATCCCTCCTGAAGCACAACCACAGGTCTTTCTGGGAGACACACCATGAACAGGTCAGAGGTGCCTTAACTAGCAGCAGCAAAAGCTCTACAAAAAGTTCCCAGGGCTCTGGGGCAGATAGTGTGTAGTGATGATATTGATGTGTCAGAAAGTGTTCCACTGCCAACAGTTAGTTCATTGCAAATAACACCTTTGGCTCCTGCTGCAGATATGTATGATGACTCTGGGTTTGCTGTAGGCAAGAGTCATAGACTGCCCACACATACTGCCTCTACCTCCACCCTTTTCTCTAGTCATGTTGTTAAAGCAATAAAGTTCCAGGGTTCTTTTGCCATGTACTGTCAACCCAAACTTAGTGAGTTCCCAGGAAGTAGTCAAAAACTTCACAAAAACAATCCCAAAGTACACCTGTGGAATGGCAAGGTTCCCAAGATGTTGGCAGTAGACATGCTACCATATTTGTTTGTAAAAAACTGAGGCTTCAGAGAACTGATGTCATGTGTAGAACCACTCTGGCATATCCCAAGCCGCAGTTATTTTTCAAGAATGGCAATGTCTGAATTGTACAAGCAGGTGGTTAGTGCAGTGGGCAAAGGGCTGGAAAATACAACTGACAACAGATATGTGGACAAGTGGGAAAAGCACAGACTATATGACTGTGATTGCTCACTTGGTTTCCCTCCCACCACTACCAGTGGGCAACACTAGCTTACAGCATCAGGTGACAGCAAGTAATCATGCCTCTGGTTCCAGCAGTGTGATTAAACGTCAGTAATGGGATAGGCCATACCATCAGCATGCCACCTTTTTCATGCAGAGTTTTGAAAGGCAGTCCTAGAAAGCCATATATGTTTTCAACAAACTAGAGCCGATGATAGACAAGTGGCTTGTACCTCACTCCTTAAAAGATGGTTTTATGTCTGCTGATAATGGCTCCAACATAATTGCTACCTTGGGAATAGGTGATATAGTGCATGTGCCCTGCTTTGCCTATGTGCTAAATTTTCCTGGGAGAATCTGAAACCCTCAGAACGATGCTGATTATTGCCAGCAAAATCAGTGCCATTTTATCTGCTCCTACAGTGCACAAAGCATTCTATATTCCATAGAGGAACATACCAAACTGACCTATTTCCAACTGCAAATGGAAGTCCCTACCAGGTGAAATTCTACTATGTATATTCTAGATCATTTGTATAAGCAATATAAGGCCATTAGCAAAAATGGAATACGTATGAAGGAAGCCTCTTTGTCCCCTGGCCAATGTCAACTAATGTGTGATGTATGTGAGCTGCTGAAACCATCTGAGGAGGCAACCATGTTGGGGAGTCACATAGGGGCAGGAATTAGTGAAATGCTACCACTGATATATTTATTGCAGAAAAAAATGAAGAGCATAAATGAGGAACCTTACCATAAAGACAACACAGATATGCACCAGCTGGTCACAGACATGTTAGCATGCTTTGAACAAGAGCCTCGCATAATGTCCATTAAAAGCAATGAAGAATATATTCTTGCCACTTTGCTGGACCTCTGCTTTAAACACAAAATTTCAGAATTTCTGCCAAAGAGCCATCAGCAGTTTGTCACAACAAAGAGACATGACAATCAGCAGCATGTCTCTGAGGAATCAAGTTGTATCAAGGAATATAGAGATATGCTTATTGATCAAATGGACGGTTGCATTGAGAAGGATGGGAAAGAGTTAGGGCACCAAAAGCTTCTAGACAGCATAGTGAAAAAGAAGGCAGTAAAGCATTTCAACCAGCAGCAGCAGGAGCAGCTACATCATCAACATAATCAGAACAACATCTTATTCTGAACACAGGGTGATTCATGTATCTCAGCAGGGGCAGCAAACATCCAACTTTGGTGGTGGTGGTGGCAATGGGGTTGGCACATCACTTGCTCCCAGAGTTTGGGTTGGAACTGACACACAGGAACACAGTATAGCTCCTAGGAGTGGTCCCACTGCATGTGAGATGGTTTCTGCATACCTGCAGGATAGCTATGTTCTAGGCAGAAATAATGACTAGTGATGAGCGAGCATGCTCGGCCGAAGCTCGGTTCGGCTCGAGCATCGCTCTGCTCGGCACATGGCGGTACTCGTACGAGTACCGCATGTGCTCGCCCGCCATGTTCGGGTCTCCTCCCCGCACGTTTCGCAGCTGCTGCGCAGCCAATAAACGTGCGGGGAGGCTCTGACATCAGTGTAATGCCAGCAGCCATGTTGGCTGCTGGCATTACACTGATTGGCTGGCCAGAACCCGTGATCGGGTGCTGTATAGCACCCGACGCGCGAGTTCGGCTCATTCTTAGCCAGGGAGAGATGCGCTTAGGCAGGGAAAGTCAGTGTAGGGAGAATAAAATTGTTGAAACTCTTTCAAGACCCAAAGTCCTTTTTAGGACTGTTGTGTGTGGGGGCAGCATTTATATTTTGTTTGGGGGGGCACAATTTCCTTTTTTTTGTGGGGGGGATATTTGTAAGGTGACATATAATACTAGATGCACAGGAAGTCAGTGTAGGGAGAATAAAATTGTTGAAACAGCATTTAATTTTTTTTGGGGGTGGCAGAATTTCATTTTTTTGTGGGGGGGGACATGTTCTAAGGTGACATTGTACTAGGTGCACAGGGACAAATATTTCACAGTGCAGTGACAAGCTGACATATTCTGTTAGGTGCACAGGGCCAATGATTTTACAACGCAGCGACAAAAAGGGCCATTTTAAACGTGTGCCTAGCCATAGATTATTGTCACATTCTGTTTAGTGTGCAAATTCACAAATTAACGTCACATATTCTGTTCACTGTGCCTAGCCGCAGATTAGCGTCACATTCTGTTTCGTGTGCCTAGCCGCAGATTAGCGTCACATTCTGTTTCGTGTGCCTAGCCGCAGATTAGCGTCACATTCTGTTTCGTGTGCCTAGCCACAGATTAGCGTCACATATTGTTTAGTGTGCCTAGCCGCAGATTAACGTCACATATTGTTTAGTGTGCCTAGCCGCAGATTAGCGTCACATATTGTTTAGTGTGCCTAGCCGCAGATTAGCGTCACATTCTGTTTCGTGTGCCTAGCCGCAGATTACCGGCATATATTCCGTTTAATATGAAGAAGGCGGGTAAAAAGGGACGGGGAAGTGGACGTGATCCTGATAGTTCAGGGCACGGGTCAGGACGCGTAGAAACTGTGCCTGGTGCCAGAGCACAAGAAAGAAAGACATCCACCATACCTAGCTTCATGTCTCAGTTTACAGGGCGTCGCAGGACATCACTCTCGAGGTCAGACCACTGCGAACAGGTGGTCGGTTGGATTTCAGCTGATACTGCTTCCAGTCGGTTAAGCACCACCCTGTCTTCCACCAAGTCCACTCTCACTAGCCAAGAGTCTGGTCAACATAATCCTCACCCTGATCATCCTTCCTCCCACCATAGAGGGTCTGGCCAAAGAAGTGATCCCACACTGGGATATAGTGAGGAGCTCTTCTCATCACCAATCCTTGATTTGAACCTCTCTCCAAGCACGCTTGCAGAGGAACATGAGATCTTGTGCCCTGATTCACAACCTCTAGAGGGTACCCAATCACAAGAAGATGACAGAGGGGAACGGCATTTAAGGTCAAAGGAAGTGGATGATGATGATGAGACACAGTTGCCATCAAATCAACCACAATTACTGTCTCAAGACCTTGATGAGGAGGATGATACACAGTTGTCAATGACTGAGGATGTGGTGGGATCAAGAAATGAGGAGGATGATCAGAGTGAGGAAGTGGAGGAGGACTTGGTGGACGATGAGGTCACTGACCCCACCTGGGAAGGTGGAAAGCCGAGCGATGACAGCAGTCCTGAGGGTGAGCCATCTGCAGCACCGCAACAGGCTGGAAGAGGCAGTGGTGTGGCTAAAGAAAGAAGGCGGACCGCACCAAACCGGCCCGCAAATGTTCCACGGAGCACCCCCTTGAGTAAATCTCCCTTGCCAAGGGCTAGGTGTTCCGCGGTATGGCGTTTTTTTAAGGAAAGTGCGGACGACAAAAGAATTGTAGTTTGCAACCTGTGCCACACCAGAATGAGCCGAGGCATGAACACTAGCAACCTCACCACCACCAGCATGATCCGACACATGGCATCCAAGCACCGTAATAAGTGGGAGGAACGCCCGGATCGCCAATCTGTGTCTGCAGGCCACACCACTGCCTCCTCTTCCCCTGTTTTCGGTGCCGGCCAATCGCCTGTCGAAGGCGCAGGCCCGCATACCTCCCGCCCTGCACCTGTACCATCTGAAGCACCATCAGCGACCACATCCACTTCCCTGTCCCAGCGCAGCGTCCAAATGTCGTTACCCCAGGCATTTGAGCGCAAGCAAAAATACCCAGCCACCCACCCACAGGCCATAGCACTAACCTCACACCTTTCCAAATTACTGGCCATCGAAATGCTGCCATTTAGGCTTGTGGACACTGAGTCCTTCCGCAGCCTGATGGCAGCAGCTGTCCCTCAGTACGCAGTCCCCAGCCGCCACTACTTTTCCCGGTGTGCCGTCCCCGCCTTACACCACCATGTGTCCCTTAACATCACCCGTGCCCTCACCAACGCACTTACTGGGAAGGTCCACTTAACGACTGACACATGGACAAGTGCTTGTGGCCAGGGACGCTACATTTCCCTGACGGCACACTGGGTGAATGTCGTGGAGGCTGGGAGCGACTCGGACCCTGGGATGGCACAGGTGCTACCCACGCCGAGGATTGAGGGCCCTACCTCCATCAGGGTTTCCGCCAGCACCTACGTTATTGGCTCCTCCTCCTCCTCCTCCGTTTCCACCTCCGAATTCTCTGCGCGCAGCGCCACTCACCCATCAGCCGGTAGCTGGAACCAGTGTAGCACTGCAGTGGGGAAGCATCAACAGGCCGTGCTGAAGCTGATCTGCCTTGGGGACAAACAGCACACGGCCTCAGAGCTGTTGCAGGGGATTAGTCACCAGACCGAGCAGTGGCTCTCGCCACTCAACCTGCAACCAGGCATGGTTGTGTGTGATAATGGGCATAACTTGGTGGCGGCTTTGGAGCTCGGCAAGCTCACACACGTACCATGCCTAGCGCATGTATTTAATTTAGTGGTTCAGCGATTTCTAAAAACCTACCCCAATTTGCATGATCTCTTGACCAAGGTGCGCCGCGTGTGTGCACATTTCCGTAAGTCATCTACAGCTTCAGCCGGCCTGTTGACGCTGCAGCAGCGCTTACAATTGCCAGCTCACCGGCTGCTGTGTGACGTGAGCACGCGCTGGAACTCCACCTTCCACATGTTGGCCCGGCTTTGTGAGCAGCAGAGGGCAGTAGTGGAGTACCAGCTGTTACACGGTCGTCGCCTCTCCGTTCAACTTCCTCTAATCAGAAGTGAGGAGTGGGAATGGATGTCAGACCTCTGTGAGGTTTTACGCAATTTTGAGGAATCGACACAGATGGTGAGCGGCGATAATGCTATTATCAGTGTAACCATCCCACTTCTGTGTCTACTGAAACGCTCGCTGCTCACAATTAAAACCGACGCTTTGCATGTGGAAGAGGTGGAAATGGGGGAGGAAGAGCTTACACAAGGTGATAGCCAGAGCACCCTCACTTCGTCTTCTCAGCGACAATTGGAGGAGGCGGAGGAGGAGGAGGAGGAGGAAGACACGGTTGCCTCCGCTACAGAGGGTAGCCATGGAACTTTATTTCCATCTCTTCAGCGTGGGTGGGCAGAAGAGGAGGAAGAGGATGAGGAGATTGAGAGTCATCCTCCTGGTGAGGACAGCGAAATCTTGCCTGTTGGTACTCTGGCACACATGGCTGACTTTATGTTAGGCTGCCTTTCCCGTGACCCACGCGTTATACGCATTTTAGACAACACGGATTACTGGGTGTTCACCCTTCGTGACCCCCGCTACAAAGAGAATTTCTCATCTCTCATTCCTCCGGTGGAGAGGACAAGCAAAATGGTGCAATACCAGAAGGTACTTGTCGAAAAATTGCTCCAAAATTTTCCATCTGACAACGCTGGCGGCAGAGTACGTGCTACGTTGGCCAACCGAGAAGGGGAGAAAAGGGGAGCACACAGCAGTTCCGGCAAAGGCAGGGCAACACTCTCCAAGGCGTGGGACACCTTCATGACACCCCGCCAGCACCCTCACCCTGATGCGCAGCCTAGTGTCACAAGGAGGGAAAAGTTTTGGAAGATGGTGAAGGAGTACGTAGCAGACCGTGTCAGCGTCCTCACTGATCCCTCTGTGCCTTACAACTACTGGGTGTCCAAGCTGGACACGTGGTATGAACTGGCACTCTACGCCTTGGAGGTGCTGGCCTGCCCTGCCGCCAGCGTTCTGTCTGAGCGGGTATTTAGTGCTGCTGGTGGCATCATAACAGATAAGCGTATCCGCCTTTCCACCGAAAATGCTGATAGGTTGACACTTATAAAAATGAACAAGGCCTGGATTTCCCCTGACTTCTCCACTCCACTGGAGGAAAGCCCCGGGTGAACATAAAGTCACTTTAGATATGTTATTTACAATGATGGGAATACTCTGTATTCCCATTCACCCCTTCCACCCAAAAAACGGGTATATGGTTGACTCTTAATCTTCTCATCCTCCTCCTCCTCTTCCATATGCCCTGTGATATAATTTTTATATAGGGCCAGCTCACCAGCGGGCCCTGTGATATAATTTTTATATAGGGCCAGCTCACCAGCGGGCCCTGTTTGACAATTTTTGTATAGGTCAGCTCACCAGCGGGCCTTCTCATATAATGTTTTATTGGGTCAGCTCTCTAGCGGGCCCTCTCATATAATGTTTTATAGCGTCAGCTCACTAGCGGGCCTTCGCATATAATGTTTAGGATGGTCAGCTCCGCAGCAGACCCTCACCCATAATGTTTTAGATGGTCGGCTCAGCAGCAGACCCTCATTCCTAATGTTTTAGATGGTCAGCTTAGCGGCATGCCCTCGCCCCTAATGTTTTAGAGGGTCACCAGCAGGCCATTAATCCTAATTTTTCAAGGGTGTGTATGATGCCCTCCTTTATGTGTAATAAAGGGTGTATTGGAGTGACATTTCAGTCTAATTTTTGGCAGCCCTTTCACTTAGTGCATAGGCTTTATGAGTGTTGGACCATTACCTGAACTATTGTACCACAATGTGAATGAGGCCCTCCATTTTGTTATATACAGGTTGTATCGGAGTGCCTCAGGTCCTCCCATTGAATTAAATAGGGCTGGGGTGTTCGACAGAGCAGAAGGTAGTTCTTGGCTTCATCCACTAAGTCACTTCGTCACTTTTACTCAATGGATCAGACCCCACTGTTCCGACTATAAATTTTGGACTTAACAAGGGCAAACAGACATGTTGTAAAACCTGTGGTAGCTGCGGCCTCCGTTCCTGAATGCTGTACCTTACCTGGGCCATAACCACGTTGAACACCTGCTTTACGCTGCGCACGTTTCCCTCTTAATCATGGCCCCAGTTCCGAAAAATCGATGAAATTTTTTGCAGAATTTGCAGATGATATACAAGTAAATATACAGCAAATACTGTTTGGTAACAATTTTTCGCCTAAAGTAGTTTTTATCTTCCTTTTTGTGTGTTTTACGGTCAGTCTGTAAAAATGGCGTACTACGGGCGAAACATCGTTCCCAGAAGCGACGTTGGAGTCCAAGACATCCTTCCTATGCTGTCCCTGAACCATTTCTGTGGTGTTTCCATCATTTTCTGACCTTTTCCTATGGACCAGGCACCCTCCCCTCATCAGAGCAGGGGGTGCCTGGTGTAATGCTCGAGTCCTCCCATTGACTTCAATGGGGCTCGGGTGCTCGGCCGTGCACTCGAGCCTCCGGGGGCGCTCGGCCAGAGCACCCGAACACCCGAGCATCAGGGTGCTTGATCATCACTAATAATGACCCTATGGACTACTGTCAAAGAAAGCAGTGTGTGTGGCCAGCATAGACACATACTGCAGTGGAAACCCTTAGTTGCCCTCCAGCAATTACTGAGTCTGACTGGGTTTTCAGTGCAGCTGGCTACATGCAGCAATGTTGGGAGACTAACATTCTTAAAAATGAACCAACCATACTATCTGAGTATCAGGTGGTAGAAACCACACATTACAGAGAAAGTCAGGCCAAATTTATTAACAGCAGTGCAGATGAGGAGAAGGAGGATGAAAAAGGGGTTGCTACACACTTGGGACCACTGCTATGAAAAATAAGTAATGTCTCTCTCTCTCTCTCTCTGATATATACATATCAATCACACCACGCCAGTCCACCACCACCACTACCAAATGCATCTGACACATTTTAGGTTGCACTTTTTATTTTCAATCTCTTGACATCATGATGCCATATCATTTTGTTGAAAACAGAGGCTTTAAATAACTGATGTCATGTGTTGCACACCACTCTGATATGTTCCAATATCACTTAAGCAGGAAGTGAATGTTGTGGGCAAGGACAAAGGCACTCTCCATGCTAACAATTTTTTAAGGCATATGTTGCTAAAGGACTCACAACTTTGACTTTCAGATGCTGCAGTCCTCAGAAGAAGTAATATTGTGGTGGGAAGTGTTGCAGTCATAGGAAACATAGGTGAAAACTTTTCTGGCTGTGTCAAAAAGGAGAAAAAGTATGCAGTGGTGAAAACTTTTGCGAAAAAACTAACTTTGTTTTTTCGTGGTCATGCGGGATGTTTTTCTGAATTTTTGCCCTCCCCACTCATGAAGGAAATGGCAAAAAAATCTTATATTGCATAAATGTGGACTTGTCCTCTGGAATTTGTGGTCCAGGACCATGGAGACTCAGTAGCCACTTGGGTCAGATTATGGCACTATCCGGCTTCCATACCTCTTCAGGGATTTAGAAATATCTATGTAAAATCTCAGGTATAATAGCACAATTTTACCCCTCTTCACCTTATGTGAAGTGGGGGGGGGTATTATACCCGAGAGCTTTTTTTTTCAGAATTTATTAAAAAAAATTAGAACTGCCAGCTACCTTCCCTCCCTCCCCCAGCACAATCCAGTGACAAAATAATACTTTCTTCCTGAGGCTGCACTTGAATATGGTTAAGCTGTATCTGAAAAAGATCCCTCTGTCCTATCTTCCCTGCGGGCGGCATGCTTGCATTTGTCACCCGCTTCCTTCAATGGGCTTTCAGGACCTTCTGCCTCCAGCCAATGGTAATGCCCTGTGAGGATCTCAAGGTCCTCACAGGGCAATACCGTAGGCAGAAGGTCCTGACAGTGCACTGAAGGAATATGGGACAGAGGTCTCTTTTTCAGGTACAGCTTAGCCATATTCAAGTGCAGCCTCAGGAAGTAAGTATTATTTTGTCATCGGATTGTGCTGGGCGAGGGAAGGTAGCTGGCAGCTCTAATTTTTATTTTAGTAAGGGGGAAAACAAGGGTGCTTATTGTACATAGGCAATCTTGTTTTCCCCTAAAATCTTGGGCATAATATACACCTGCGTATAATACATAGGTGTGTATTATACCTGAGATTTTATGGTAATTACCCTTGGCACATTTTGTCCCTTAACCCTTTGCTTTGCAAAGTGTTGCATACACTTCTGGCACTCATAATCATAGAGATCACTGAACCACAGACTGTCCTGTCCTGAAAATACTAGCATGTACTGTCATCATTGGCATATGTGACAATATTTGTAAAATATACATAAACTCTTTCAAAACAAATTAATTTTTGTTTACCATTCCTATTGTGAGTAGTCCTGGAGCATTTCTGTATTTGTTGAAACAGGTCCTTCCTATTTACATGATTTATATAGCTCATAAACAAGGCAAGTTTAAGAACAGCAATAAACCAAAACAATGTATTAGCTTCTGCTAAGGAGCAGATTAAACATACATAGTCAAGATGAGGCAGTCATTCTCAGCTGGAAGTGTGAACCTGACATCTTATTTTTAAGTGTGCGTAGTGCAGTGGTGTTCATCAGCAATAATTGTGTCTCTATTAATCAGGAACCCATAGTAAACTTCCCTCTGTGCATTAAGGAGAATTAAAAACTACACATGATCACAACTGAATTAATTGTAAAAAAAATATACAATATGATGACAATTCACATTCATTACTATCGAGACCTGGTACTTAGCTGACAAAAACATCAGAGGACTTTGGAGTTGTTATTCCTGATTATGTAGATAGGTGTCAGCATTCTATGTGACGGCTGCTCGAGCCCACCGCAAGTACCTCTGGCGGCTCCAGCCACATTGCCGTCCTCTGGGGCTGCCTCCGGTGAGGCAGGCTCGTGTCAGCGTTTGCTCAGGGAAGCTACGTGTGGCTCAGCAGCATCCCCTGCTGGCAGGCGGCGGCAGTCATCAGTTTTGGCGCACGTCCTGAGTCTGGACGTGCGCTCTATTTAAAGTGACAGCCACCTCTTGGCTGCTCCTCCTCTTCCTGTCCCTCTGCCTATTTCAAATGCCTGGACACAGGGCTTAGTTGCCCTTTCATTTGTATCCAGTGCTGACCTTTGGCTCTGTCCGAATACCCGCTCTGTGTATGACCCCTGGCTTGTTGGACATCCATTCTGGTGCAGACCTGCAGCTCTGGTAGACTAACTGTTCCATGTAGACTAACTGTAGCCTAACTGTTCTGGCTTTGGCTGACTATCTGCTACGTGTATGACCTCTGGGTTGTCTGACTATCCATTCTGGTGTTGCCCTGGGGCTCTGTCCACTGCGTACCCAGTATACAAACGCTCCAGTGTACATCCTTTCAGGCGCAAACCTATGGCTCTGGTTGACGACCCCCTATGTGCATGATCTCTGGCTTGTCTGACCATCCTTTCTAGTGCTGACCATTGGCGTTATCCTCTACGTTGCTAGAGGGCCTTCCTTTCAGTGGATAACCCACTGTAACGGTTTTTAGGACACTCAGACCAGTATGTGAAATAAAACACAATTTTATTAGAATAAAAATAATGCAAACGATCGCCCTCTAGTGGCGGTCGTAATAGACACACAGTGAAGACTGATATGTTACAAGAGATAATGCACAATATAGTTGACATGCACAATACTATGCAGATAATGGAGTTCTCTACCCCAAAGGGTTAAGAGCTTAAATCAGTCAGTCTCAGATGTGGTGGTTTGGCATGCCCTGGGTGTTAAATGGAGGTGCTGATAGAGACAGTCCACAATGTACTGGAAACGTAGATGCCTAGCCAAAGTGACCGAGTAGTAAACAGAACAGAGATCCAAATAGCCCCCACGAGCGTACCTACTGGAAAACTGCTTCTGCGAGTGCAAGTGTGTGTAGCCCCCACGGGCGTAACGGAAACCGGCCTGCAATGCAAGAGCTGCCTAAGCCTCCTCAGACTTAACCGGATACCAGTAGTGGTAGTGCTAGAGCCAATAGCCCCCACGGGCGTATGCAACGGAATCTGCCAGAGCTGAAGCCTTCCCTCTATCGCCACTCTGCTATAGTAGATATCGCCCAGTAAACAACAAGAAGGGAGAGCCTATGGCGCCCAACCGGCCCACAATAAGTGACTACTCTGCAACGGTATGGATAGAGTCGCCGTCGGTAAGCGGCCAACTCAGCAGACGTAGCACCACGGAAGATGCTCTATTCTGGGAATCGAGATAGCGAGAGCAAGGCAGCACTGCTAGGGTTAATATGCATGTTTACACGAGGCTCTGCAAACAACGAGGCTCTGCAAGTATAGTGAGGCACACTGAGGCACGCACAGCTCTGCAAGTATAGCGGTACACTGCACTGATTAATGGCAACACCAGGCAAGGCGGTCACACGGTGGCTGGCAGCAGCGGTTGAGAATGTCGCGGCGGCGACAACGGGAACGGAGGTCACTGGAACAGGCTGGAAGTCGATCTTAGGAGCAGGAAGTCAGCCGGGCCGGGTCGGAGCACGCAGGAGGTAGTCATACAAGCCGGGTCATACACGAACAGGAACGTCAGCCAAGCCGGGTCAGGATACAGAGGTGGTTCGCAGACAAGCCGGGTCATACACAAAACAGGAAATCTGGAGCGTAGTCAGGACAAGCCAAGTTGGTACACAGGAATCTGGAACACTGGAACACAGCAACAGCACTACTGGCTCAGAAACACCACGAAAGGGCATCTGACAGGTGTCTGGGCCAGGCATAAGAAGGTCACCAGGGGCGGGCCAAACTGGCTCAGCAAATCAGAGAGAACCACAAGTAAGAGTGACAAGAATCACAGGCACTGTGATACCCACACAGTGCAGGCTTGGGGCTCTGGTAGACTTCTTCCTTTTGCCTCCATTCATTGCTGGTTCCCTCAGGTGCGGACCTGAGACTTTGGGTATCCCTATCTCTGTCTGGCTACTCCCAGGTGCGGACCTGTGGTACTGCAGACTCTCCAGTTTCATTGCTGGGGCACGATTATCGAGAGATTCACACGGTCACAGGCTTCTGTTCCTGATAGTCGGCTCTTGCACCGTTGTATGCTTATCCATATACTGCTCATTGTACTGTTTGTGATATTTCTGTACCTGTTGCGTGAATAAAGTTGGTGTTACCTTCAGTACTCGTCCTGTGCTTCTTTGACTCACTGTGACAATAGGCAAGTAATGTAGTAAAGGACTGGGAAAAGAAAAACGTTTTTTGGTTGCATAGGGAGAGACATTAGCAACAGGAAGAGAGAGGTACTAATGACAATTTATAGATCACTGGTAAGACTGCACCTGGAGTAATGCAAGACCACACCTCCAGAAGGACATTAATAAACTGGAGGCAGTTCAAAGAAGCACTATCAAAATGGTGCATGGTCTTCATGACACAGGATCCAATAGATGCAAAGAATTTAATATTGACAGCGTGAAAGAAAAGGAAGGACAGGGGTGATGTGACAGAACCCTTTAAATATATTAAGAAATTTCATATAGTTCTGGAGGGAAGTATTTAAAAAAAAATACCAGAACAAAAAGTGAAGACTCAACATCTAAATTTAGAGGGTGGAAATTTCAGAAAGGGGCAGACTTAGTTGGTCAATTGTTTCATTAAAGGGATAGTAATGTTTCAAAATAAATGCAGCTCCAATTATTCTTTATAGTTTTTGGGCCATGAAGAGTGGTATTATCATTCTCTACGATGTGTAGTTCCAGAGTAATTTAATTATAAAGTGTCCCCCTCCCGCCCCGTTTACCTATTGTAAGCCACATCCCCTCAGATGTGGAATCTGGGGACATCTTCTGGCTGTGTTAAGAAGGAAAACCCTGCCATCTTGAAGAAGGCGGGCAGGTTTTTCCTTATACTAACAGAAGATTTTCCCTTCGCTGTGATTCATCCAGACGGTCTTGCTCTGCAGCTTTTTTACATGGCCTAAAAACTATAAAGAATAATCGGAGCTGAATTTATTTTGAAACATTTCTATCCCTTTAAAGGGATAGTAATACTTAAAATGTAAAAAAAAATATGTTGTAGAGTTTATCCCCCTGAGGAAAACAAAGGTACTCCCACTGCTGAAAGGTGTTTTATTCAAAAGTTATTAATTTTGAAAGTTTAATTTTTTAGGTGCAATATCACAGTGGCCTGAAATTGTACAGTGGAGCTGTTGCTACACGATCCTATGGACAGCTTGGTCAGTTGACCATAAATCTCCATAGGATGGTGTAGCAACAGCGCCACTGTACAATTTCAGGCCACTGTGATATTGCACCTAAAAAATTCAACTTTGAAAATTAATAACTTTTGAATGAAACACCTTTCAGCAGTGGGAGTACTCTTGTTTTACTCAGGGGGATAAACTGTACAACATATTTTTTTTTACATTTTAAGTATTACTATCCCTTTAAGTTCTATGTTTGTTATGAGAAACATCTTCACTATTTCCCAGATATTCTCTATAATGCACATTGAGGCTGATCTAGTAAGAATAATTTGGGCAGTTCTAGAGCAAATCATTTGAACCTTAGGTGACAAATGAAAATCCCAAAGATGTCAGTGAACTAAATGAGGCATTTAAAAGTCCCATTTAAATCATATGTGGAACTTTATTTGTCTCCAGTATTTCTCGCTAAAAACAACCTCAGTATATCTGTAATTTGAGATTACGAAATGAAGCAAAGCCTCATTTCTAGTCCGCTCTTTTTCAACTTGCACCATGTAGTTTTATGTCAGTAAGTCTTAAAATTATTTCCTTTTGATGTATTGTAACTTTTCCTGCCCCATCAATTTTGTGGCTTTTCAAACAAATCATTATTATTACCTATTGTACTTGTTTTAAAAGATATATAGAAATATTTAAATGCCATTTGTTCTTATATTTTAATCATGCAATATTCAGGGTTATTTTCTAAAAAGATTCTTATTAAGAATGGATTTAAAGTATTAAAAAAAAAAAAAAAATTCTTCATTGAAATAATATATAAATGTTTACTTTTCCCACATGAGTTAAGTGGTTCCAATATAATGATTGTCTAAAAATATTAAGGTACTGGTTTTTCTTTCTGATTTTTCTGCAATGTATTAATTTTATTTTTTAATTATTTCTGAAAAAATGTTGCATTAATTAGCAGTTAAATTTTGTCTCCTACAGCAGTGAAATGAGTTATATTAAAACTTGATTATTCTGGCTATCATATGTAAGCAAATGTGTCTATTGCGAGAGAGTCACAAATGTACATGTATATTTTTCCACAGAGAAATACTATAAGGAGCATCTGTTTATAAATCTGTCTCCCTCCAAAAAAAAATATTTTGTTCTGGAAATCATCCTATAGTAGTTATCTGTGCTATGGGTTTTTTGGTTTTTATTTTTTTTGCATTATCACACAATATGCTTCATAAAATGCAATAATGCCAACTCCTGCTGGTACATCTGTTCCCCCAGCTTAGTAGACCAAAGAATACACTGTTTCTGTGTCCCTGATCTGAGCTCACTGCAATATAAGCAAATGAATCCCATGGCACAAAATGTTCTTACCTGAATTACCTGCGGGAGACCGCAGCAGTTGGACGGGAGTCTGTAGTCTCTTTCAGATTGTGAAGGGACAAATACTCTTGTAACTTATTCCCTATTTCCACCTCTCCTTTCTTCTGCTGTTGAGAGTATTGAAGCACCCTTTGTGTTCACATCTCCATTTTAAAGGGTTCATTGTAATCAATTACCATGCCAGAGGCAAAATTGTTCTGTTTCATAGTGAAAATAGGGACTGCCTACTGGTGTGAAGTTTGGCAAAGAGGGGCTGTAGTCATCAGGCAACAGATGTTATTGAATTACCCACTAAATTTCTGTACATCTGTTTTGCAAATATTGGCTTAACTAGGCTATTAGTTTCATAATTCTACTTCCTTTTGAGGGATTTATCTGCTTTCCCTCTCCATTTCTGAAAAAAATAAACAGCACAATTTGCTTTAAACTTTCTGTTCATTACTAATGACACTTCTTCATGTTAATCTTCCTAAATTCAGTATCTCACTTATTGTGATCCACACTGCATCTACATGCATGAATCATAGTTTAGCCTGCTTTTTTTCTTTAATCCCTTGGATGATGTTAAGAGCTCTAGTGCATTGATTTGATATGTACTAGATAATTACATAGCATTGAATGGGTTAAGAAAATGTGTATTTTATTTTTATTTCTGTAGTGCAGTATCTCCCACCAAATATAACAGAAAACTAAGGAGAGTATCTACTTGATGTTTAGTGCATAGTGATTTGATGTAGGTGTCTTCTTAGAAGGAATAGGATCCCTTTATTCTGTACATATTCTGTAAGTGTATCATATGTACAGTCAAGTTGCATATACTTATTGTTTGTTTTCATGTTCACCTATTTTTTTAATACCTTTACATCCTTGACAATGAGCTGCCTGGGTTTGTTTGCAGAGAGCCTTCTGACAGGAAACATGAAAGCAGGACTATTGATACAATAGAAAAAAAGAAACATTGCAAAATAGAAGGAACACAGAGTATTCAGTGCTGCAGAGTGTAACATTGTATTAAAGGGTTAGTAATGTTGATATATTAAAAAATGTCATATTGCAGCTATTAGAAAAATAAAGTAAACAACACTGGTCCCATCTCTCAAGCTTTTATGGTTTGAGAGATATAGGAGATGAAAGTTCCTTCTTCTCTCCCCTTTCCCTGACGTCAGCTGTAAGCTGAAAGCAGGAGATCCTGGTCCCCAGTCAAACAGGCAGCTCTTCAGCAGAGCTGAAATAGCACAAGGTAAAAAGAAATACTTAATTGGAAAAGTCTTCTAAATATGCCTGCAAACCAGGCACACTTTGTAGATGTTCCGATGAAGAATTTATTTTTATGTTGTGCTATTTCGGCTCTGCTGAAGAGCTGCCTGCTTGTCCTGGGACCAGGATCTCCTGCCTTCAACTTACAGGTTTGAGAAATGGGACTGGGATAATTTTGTTTATTTTACTAATAGCGGCAATACGAGATTTTTTAATATATATCGACATTACTAACCCTTTAAAAGGATAGTAATATTTCACAAAAACAGCAGCTCCAATTAATCTTCATAGTGGTTGAACCATAGAGTGTGTTATTTCAATACTGTCAGAGTTGTAGTTCAAGAGTAATTGAATGATAAAGTTTCCCCTCCCGCCCCTTATAAGTCTGTCTCCCTCCAAAAAAAAATATTTTGTTCTGGAAATCATCCTATAGTAGTTATCTGTACTATGGTTTTTTTGTTTTTTATTTTTTTTGCATTATCACACAATATGCTTCATAAAATGCATTAATGCCAACTCCTGCTTGTACATCTGTTCCCACACATCCCCACAGACCAGACAGCTCACAGGGAGGAACACTCTTCTTACAGTGAGAACAATGAAAGCCCTGCCCCCATTGAAGGGTTTTTCCCTTATGCTAACTGAACATTGTCCCTCTCTGCAAGCCATCTGGACACCACCTTGCTGTTCTGAAGTGAGCAGTGTTACATCAGTAAAAGGGGCAGGAGGGGGATAATTTATAATTCAATTACTCTTGAACTATAACTCTGGCAGTATTGAAATAACACTCTCTATGGCCCAAATACTATGAATATTTATTGGAACTGCTTTTATTATGAAACATTATTATCCCTTTAAATCCTGCTTTGATTGTCTATCAACCCAAAAACACTCTGGAAACTGAAATCCACTCTCAGGGACATAAAAGTGTAAAAAAATAGATGAAGATGAAAAAAAATTATAAAACGTATAGGCAATTTGTTTGTATTATGTATTTGTGGAATTTATGAATTTAAAATAAAGGGATACTATTCCTTTGAGTAAAATATTTCAGATCCCAGTATTTTACAATACTGTATTTTGACTAAGCAACACCATAGAGTTACATAGGAATATGGGTTCTCACTGAAGATTTTTCACACTGCTTAGTGAATTTAACTCTGTGTTTCAAGCAAACCTTTCCACGGTTTTTACTCACTTGATTAAGTTGTCCATGATAACACCAGTGATGAGTGGGTGTGTATTGTTCTGCTTCAGTAAAGTGCCAAGAATGGTACATAGAAATGGTCTGATGACAGGTGGTTCAATCAGATCTACTTGTATGGGTTGTGAGAGTTCCCAGAATGTGTACTAATGATGTGTGCCTGCCATGCATATTTCCATCTCTCAACACTAAAAAGGAATTAACCAGCAATGCCACTGGACAAGACATGCTTCCACATGTAACTAACTAGCACTCCTCCAGGCCATTGTCTGGCCATCTTAACTTCCAAGATAGAAAAGGGATTTCCCAGTGAAGAGCACAGATCCCTTTTCCTGAATCCAGTGGTTCCAGCTAATCACTATATTCATTGATCGATAGTAGAAAGCCTTGGAACAGATACCACCTGCAGAGCAACTACGGTGTAAATGACATTGAATGGTTTAGGTTCACACATATGTACCAGTAGTGGGAAGTCTTGGAGTAGATAATACCTGCATAACAACAACATTGACATTGATGATATATTATATACTGTTAGACTTTAGACCAACATATTGACTAGCATAGGCAATGGGTTGTACTCAATAATTTACCAAACATAAGCATGATAACCATCACACAGCTGAATGGGCAACTTGTATGCTAAAATACATATGAGTGGTTGTATGTATCACCTTCCTTCTTATTATGAGAAAGCAGAACAAAAATTGATTAGATAATTGTGTAGAACTGTATATTTAGACATACAAACATCAGTATTTAAGCCTTAATTAGTGAATTATAAAATGACCCCACATGGTGTCAATTTTCTATTGCCTATTAGTCTATTCATAAGAGACTGTACTCTAAGTTTTAATTTGCAAACTTTGATGTAATTTTCTCTGAATAAACCGGAAAGGCCTCATAAACATGTATGATTAGAACTGACACTGTTAAAAGCTTGCAAACATTTATGTAGTAAATTTGTACAGAAATCTGGTAAAGCGGTGGGGGGCAGTAGGGGTTATAGTCCACCCAACAACAACTGGTTCCACATTATTGCTCAAGAAATCAGGTTGATGTTTTTAATTTTAAGCAGAAAACTGTAATTAGACATTTTATGACGAAATCATTAAGACCTAGATTCAATTGACTCCATCAAAAAAAAAACCACACCCAACAGCATTTTTTCAAGCACTGTAAGCCATTCAATTACCTGTGCTATGAAAAAATACCGCATGATGGGAGCTAAAGTTAGCACCCATTTGAACCCATTATAACAAATCCCATATCCCCATTCAATTCCATGCTTTAGGCAGAGACATGCATTGAGACCCACTTTAACGGGTGAAAATCTGTAGTTTTTTTGGGTGTAGAGTCCCCTAACACATGTTTAAAGGGATAGTAATGTTTCATAATAAAAGCAGCTCTAATTAATCATCATAGTATTTGGACCTTGGAGACTGTTATTTCAGTTCTGTCAGAGATGTAGTTCAAGAGTAATTCAATGACAAAGTATCCCCCTCCCGTCCCTTTTACTGATGTAACGCTGCTCAGCCAGAGCAGAAGGGAGGTGCCCAGGTAGACTGCAGAGAGGGACAATCTTCAATTAAGATAAGGGAAAAACCTGAAAAACTTGTCAAGGGGGGCAGGGCTTTCATTGTTCTCATAGGAAGAAGATTGTCCCGTTCTGTTATCTGTCTGGTCTATGGACTGCATTCCACATCTGAGAAGAGATGGCTTACACTAGGTAAAAGGGGCGGGAGGGGAAACTTTGCTTGTGAACATCTCTTAAACCATAAAGGTTTGAGAGATAAGACTTATATCGTTCTTCATGTTTTTTTAATGCCTACAAAATAAAATAAAGATGTATATTAAGTTTATTTGTCACTTCTCAAAACACAAGTTTCCCACATCACTTCACCAGTTACAGCCTCCTAAGGACAGCTAGAGAGATGTGCATTTGTGTAATACATACAGTAAACGGCACTCAAAGGAAGTTGTCATTAAACAAGCCAGAGTTTCCATGAAGTGTCATCCTCCTCCTCTAGCCCACCCTGGCACCTATCGCTCCTTCCTGCCTTCCACCTGCACCTTCTCTTCATTACTTCAGTACCATACAGTCTGGGCATTTTATACAATTTAACCATTTGAGTGAAAGATTGATGTCCAATGCATTGAAAAGCAATGTGCTGGGCAGCCCTCTGCCACTCAATTGGTTAAGTAATTTTACTCCATCCTCCTCCTCAAGCCTCCAGTCCCATATTTAAAGCATGGAGCAGTAAGAATGGTTGTGGAAATTAATCCTCAATTGCAGAGTTTATCATGTTAACCTCTGCTGGATCATGCTGCTCTGTATGGTAATTTACTGCACACACATAACAGTTGCACTTTTAAATCTTTCCAGCTGTCAGATTTGCAGAATATGTAACCCTTTGAGTGCAAGGCAATGCATTCCGTACCCCTCTGGCACTCAAAGGGTTAAAGCTGCAGTTCGTATATGTGCACTGACATAAATTATAACATAGAATGGCACAGTCCACAATGGATTAACCCATTCAATTCTGCAGCTGAAGATTCAGTCCACCACTACTTTATTGCTGCTCCATGTCTTTGGTATCGTAACAATGGAGAGGAGCTGTGTACATGTGTGCCTATATGTATGAAGGTCTTCATATGTGTGTCTGTGTATATCTAACACTCTATTCTAGTGATAGGCAAGAGTATGCCTTGGGGCCACATGAGATGCTTCTTCTGCCCCATAAATGTACAGCCCCATTTGTATAGGTCGTCTTCCACAGCTAAAGGTATGAGTGACAGCCTCATTTGTGTGTGTGTTGCTGAACTTTATCTAAACTTGCTGCAGTTCAGCACCAAACAAACTGCACCATGAAGCCAAAAATAATTCACATTGATTTAACACTTTGAATGCAAATAGGGGTATGCAATGCATTGCAAAACATGCAACGAAGTGCAAAGCAATGGGTTGCAAACTCCACTGCCAAATGGTTAATTTCAGTACCAGAGAAGCAACTAACACATAGCAAAATAAGACATTGGTTTAGCCCCTTTAGTGGTAACCCCATTTAAATAAACAAAGTGTGACTTTTTTTTTCCTTTTTTAATTTTAAAATAAATAAACAGGCAAAAGGTTTGTTTGTATACGTTTCTCATTTGCTTCAAAATTGCACCTCTTTCCCTAACTACGTGAGCCTCACGATAGATAGATAGATAGATAGACAGACAGACAGAAAAACATAGATAGATAGGTAGATAGAAAGATAGATAGACAGACAGAAAGACATAGATAGATAGATAGATAGATAGATAGATAGATAGATAGATAGATAGATAGATTCGGGCAACTTCAGCTAAGATAGATATTTATACAGCCTATATAATAATTCGCTAATGTATGTTCGTCAGAAGATGTCATGCGCAGTACAAACGGCTGCACGTGCTGCAATCATGCACAGTACAGACTGCCCGCACAGTGACTGATGATGGAGCTGGGTGCTCCGGATTCAGACCGTATTCCTCTCTGCACACCTGTGAACAGAGGACAATGGTCTGAATTTGGAGCACCCTGATCCGTTATCAGTAGCGGCGCGGGAAGTCTCTACTGTGCATGACTGCACCGCAGTTATTGCTGCCTGGCACTGTGGCCAGTGTACACGGGTTGTTCAACTAGTTCATGTATATATACATGTATATATATATACAGCTGAGGCTGCATAAATCCACAGAACTGTGGTTAATTCTCCAAGATGTTTGGAACAACCTATGTGGCAAGATCCTTAACAAACTGTGTGCAAGTGTACCTAGAAGAATTTATGCTGTTTTGAAGGCAAAGGGAGGTCCCACCAAATATTGGTTTGATTTACATTGTTTTTTCTATTCACTCACTATGCATTTTGCTAACTGAAAAGTATATTGACATTTCTATTTTTTGAAAGCATTCTTACTTTACAGCATTTTTTCACACCTGCCTAAAACTTTTGCACAATTATAAATCTAAATGTGCACGTTCCATAACAGAAATATGTATAGATATACTCTGCATGGTATGACCCAAGAACAGAGGGAGACAGCACTCATGTTTAGATAAAATGAGATGAACACTAATCTATTCCATAATTTTTGTCATTTTTGTCAAACATTTTCAGTCCCAATCGGACCTTCATCAGGGCAAAAGAGGGATCATGCATTACATCAAAGTTAAATAGTTAATAGAAGAAGACTCACTCTGTAAAAATTACATGGGGCAGCAGGAGAAAGCACCAAAAACGTGGCATTCCACAGTGACCTCATTGCGAGGATGACATCACTAGCATGCAACATCTGTTTCACAAGACATGATTTGCTTTTTGCAAAACCAGTTGTTTCTATGAAAAACAAACTTAAAGAATAATTTTGCTCATGCTTTATAAAATAATATCTCAGGAAAAAAACACAAAAGAAAAAAATATATCAATGTAGCAACTGAGGGAGATTTGAATCTGTAACAGCTTTAATACCATCTCTGCAAACAAAGGTCATAGGAGCTTTGCTAAGATTGGCTGGGATTGACATTTCAGCCAATCATAATATCACATATTTGCCTTCTGCCCCATGCTTCATTAATTTGTGCCTGCATGTTAAAAATCTGCCTACACACTTTTGTCACATATTAGTTTATTTAAAAATTGTAAGGCACAGAGGCATCAATTCAGCAATTTTGATATGTATAAGAATGTATATATTTGTACTTAATCACATTAGTACATGGCCCAGGTACAAATAATCAAAAGTGGGAATATGATTTTTAGAATAATTGATTAATTAAAAATTGTAAGCATCAATTCTGCAATTTTGATTTGTATATGAATGTATATATAAAATGTATAAAATATATGTCTGTGATTAGTCATATTAGTACATGTCCCAGGTAGAAATCATCAAAGTAGCTTGGGAATATGTTTTTAGGATAATATGGAGTTTAGCCCTGTGCCAGATACGGTAACTGGATTATGCATCAGTGCATTAATATTGTTTTTACATTTCTATAAACAAAAAATACAATACGTTCAAATCAGAACATAGTATAAATGGCATTTTGCAGCTTGCTATTAAAATGTGTCATATTGTTTTCATGACCGTATACTGCTGACAGTAGAAGCTTATACATAAATACTAAACTGTTAGTTTGATGTATTTGTTTTTTTAATCTTGGATGCTGATTGAAAAAGCATTTATCATCCAGTTTACAAAGAAGCATGATGCAAGATACCAATAATTTTTTAAATTTAATGAGTGTCCATATTGTTCAGTCTTTGCGTCAATGAATCCTCTACATTTAAGTAACATTTTGCAATGTGCATGTATACAGTCAAAATCCGAAGAGGTACTTAAACCACATTTATGGAGTTGCTTTACATGATATGCATTAAAGCTGTCTCTACAATAAATAATAAAAGATTAAAATCTTAAAAGTTGGAAAAACTTTATAAAAATGCAACAATGTTTTATTTCAGATTATAAAAACTCTTGAATGATTTACTTTAAGTGACAAGTTCATTGCCTGCATGAGAGGGAACTAATGATTGTACGGGTTCTGTGATTGGTGAGGTAGATGCTTTGGAAGCATAGTCATGGGGAGGTAATAAAGTAGTCCTTCTACCTGGACACCTTACTGTCACAATGATATCTTTCACAGCTCGTGAAGGCAATGACATTCCTTGGCAATATTTATTTGTATCTAGGCTGCAATAACATTGGCTATTTCATACAAATGTGATCTGTTCTGGTGTCAAAGTCTTGAAATGTCTTGCCAAACATTCAAGTAACAATTCAAGTTGAAGCCTGATCACACCTTCAATTAACCCCTTGAATGCTAGAGAAGTTTCCAATTCATTGCATTTCAATGCATGGGAGAGTGGAGAGTGGAGTATTTTATAATATTGCACCTAAAATGCATTAAAGATTAATTTAAAATGTATTTGAAAATATACAAAAATATGTATGAACATTTTTCGTTAGAAATGCAAACTACATGTATAGTGTGTAGTGTATAAAATAAATTAAGAGTTAACAATACCTAGTAATAACCACCAACTTACCTTATTATACATGGAAAATTCTAATGGCACCTATGTTGCTTTTGTTCTTAAGTTCAATCACTACATCTAATTTACAGTGATTATAGATGAAGTAAAGCACTGCTTTCTTGTGTCGCTATTTATTATAGATGAGAGTTGGTACCATTAGCCGTAGAAATACAGAAGGCGAATACAGTCAAATTGATACCTTTATTGGCTAACTAAACTGATTCAGGATGCAAGCTTTCAAGGCCTCTTAGGTCTCTTCCTCAGGTATGTTACCATGCCTGATGAAGAGACCTAAGAGGTCTTGAAAGCTTGCATCCTAGATCTGTTTAGTTAGCCAATAAAGGTATCAGTTTGACTATATTCGCCTACTATTTATTATTTATCCAATTATTTTTAATCATGAGTAAAACTTCCAATGGATTTGGGCTGCCCTGAGATGTGTAAAAAATATGAAAATGGCTATAGTTTGCTTCTGATAATGTAGTCTAAGTATAAAATTAAACTGAGATTACATGCTGGCAAAAGTATAGAAATATTACTTTTTTTTAGACTTTTTCCTTTCTTCTATTTCTGCTATCACATTCCAGTCGTATGTATGGTGAATTTTCCAGTTCTGCATACATAGAAAAAAGATGGCCAATAACAGCATTGCAGATGGCTATTCTTCTGTCACATATTAGCAGAATGGCCTCTCCTAGGTGCCTTTGAAATGCCGGATAGTCCTTCCCAGACTCAGAACCTCAGCAATGCTAAGCCTGGGGAAAAAAAGACTATGTGGCCTACAATGGCTGCAACCACCACAGCTCCCCCATTGTCCCCATGTGCCCCCAACCACAATGCCCACTCACGCAAGCTGCCCTTAACCTTTCCATTGTCAGTCAACTTGCAATGCATTGCTGTGGAGTATATAGTAAACTTTATGGCATCAGATTAGTTAACTACAAGAAAATCAAGTGTACCCAGTCCTAGTCTAAATGGAACCACCATCAACATCTTCATTCATGGATTGACTGAGAACTCTTAAGTAGCTTGACAACTGGCAAGGAAGAAATGTTATCGTCCCAATCCTCCGTCTTATACAGATCAGTATAGGGAGTGTTCTGGAAATAAAAGGGGCCCTGGGTCCCACAAACTCCATTTTTGTTTAAAGGAGGAAACTTTTATTCCCTACTTTCACAAATGAAATTAAAAAATGGACTACATTCAACCCACTTTTTTAATTGTTAAAAATACAATGAAATGCATTAATATGCATCTCTTATTAATGTATTAAAAATTCAAACCTAATGAAAACAGTGAAAGCCAGTGACTGAAATCAATATGGGGGCCTATACTGTCTAAGCAGACTGAACAAAAAAAACATGGAAGGAGTTCCCTTCTTTTGCATTCCCTATGCGAGATTATGTGCAAAAAATGAACACTGGGTCTGCAGCCCCTTTACTGGTAAAAAAACAAACAAACACTGGAATGTGTCTCTATGATCATTTTCACCCCCTAACATATAATCACCTTTAGGGATGGGCAAAAAGTAAATTTTTTTTCATAAAAAATAATTATTATCTTCCTTTTCCACAAGGATTCCCACCCATTGAGAAACCCATATATTTACTGGCTTCAACACAGATTTCCCCATGATAAAATTCAATTTTCTGCCTATATTTTCCAATGACAGATAACCATCCCTCACCCAGTCTACAAAAACTCAGTATTTCCCACCATTCAGCATAGTGCAGAATACGCAGGAAAGACAGACAGATAGAGAACAACAGAGATTAAAATAAAATATAGAATAAAAATAAAGTTGTTTGAAGTGCTGGCTAGCACTATGACTGCTGCCAGCAACAATAAACTGGATGGACCCAATGCTGCTGATACAGAGATGGAGGAGGAATTCAGTAGCGCTAGTGGTAAAAGGAGTCCACATATCCCTGACCCAATGATGCCCATTCCCCCAAAATCATCCCTTGAGATGTGGAGGACTATATTG
Organism: Rhinophrynus dorsalis; assembly: GCA_037306005.1. Taxonomy (NCBI): domain Eukaryota; kingdom Metazoa; phylum Chordata; class Amphibia; order Anura; family Rhinophrynidae; genus Rhinophrynus; species Rhinophrynus dorsalis. The sequence goes on along the minus strand of CM074718.1, from coordinate 274,850,242 downwards.
AAGAAGGAGGCAGAAGAGACTAGCAGTATGAACATCACATGTCAGCTGCCTGTGCTTGCTGCTTCTGCTGCCAGTATGCCTTCTTCTGAGGACATGGCAAATGTGACAGCAGGGTATCCACTTTCACACTTGGTATCACCAACTAGTCACAAAGAGCAGCAAGAGGCTGGTGGTGGTGATGATGATGAGAGTGAGGGGGATGGAGCAGTAGCTGGTGAGGAGAGTTTGAGAGCATTTTGGCAGAAAGCAATAGCAATGGGAGAAAGAGATGCAAATGGGCATGGGCATCACCAGCACCAGCAGTGACATTCTGGAATTTGTGGCTGCTGTAGCTCCTGCTGCTGAATAGTCAGAGACAGGCGTTCATCAGTCATGACATCAGGATGATGATGCATAGTCCAGTGTGCCACAGACCACCATGGCCACTGTGGGAGTGGGTTCAGTAAGCAATGAAATAGGAATAGGACCAGTTCCACTTGCCACCACTACTCCTGGTTCTAGCTCTAGTGCAGAAGCTGAAGCAGCAGCATCCTATGTCCCAACCAGTGATGGAGAAGAAGAAAGCCACTCTTTTCCACCTAAACCCTGTCATGGTAGCTCAGACAAATAACGACTCAGACAGGTTCAGTTAAGATCAACACCACTTTATTAAAGATATATACAAATAAGCACTTCCCCAACCCTTCCTGGGGTCAGGCATGGGGACAGTGCTACAGCCCACTACCTAGGAGCTGACACTGAACCTAGCCTGCACTACTGGAACCAGGAGCAGTGGCAAGGGAGGGAACCTAGCCTACGGTTCTCGCAGCGTACCCGAGATGGAGAGAGGGTGGCTAAGAGGTAGAACTCTACCCTAGAACTCTAGGATCTACAGCGGACTTGATACCCTAGAACTCTAGGGTCCTAAGCAGTCTGTACAACAATGCCCTAGAATACTAGGGTCCTAGGCAAGTACCCTCGGTAAGACCAGAGCTCTGCAAGGCCTATAGACAGCAGACAAACCTGGGACAGCACAGTAGGCAGAGACCAGGCCAAAGTACCTGCACAGAGAGCGTAGCCAGGCCCAAGGTACATACACAAGCGACGTCACACAAGGCCAAGGTCGTACATGTATCAGGTGGTCAGACAGAGCCACAGTACAAGCATTGTGCGGAAAGTCAGCCAGGCTAGGGGTCATACACAGATCGAGTAGTTAGACAAGGCCAAGGTTCAGGCACGAATCGGATAGTCAGACAAGCCAGTGGTCATACACGAATCTGAATCAGCAGCCAATCACGGGTCACAACAGAAAGCGAAATACTAGCAAAGCACAGATACACCACAAAAGGGCACTGAAGCTAGGTCTGAAGGCCACATATAAGGCCTACCGGAGAGGTGGGACATCAATCAGCCAATTAGGAAGCGGGTACAAAATAGCGAGCGAGCTGTAGTGACGCGCGTTTGCAAACAGGAAGGCCATCATACCGAACCACAAGAGGGGATAAGACAGGTAATGCCACAGAAGATGGATCACGGGCACCGTGATATCCCCTCATTGAAATCATTCGTGTATAAGGATATTTTTCCCTTGGAGCAGGCACAGTGCATCATCAGCAACTGCACTATGCACTATGTGTGATAAGGTTGTGGAAAAGGAGGGGACACACCTTGGCATATCTGCTCTCATTAAGCAGATGCAACATAACACCCTAATGTTTATGTTTAGCAAGGGAAAGACAACCCCCAAAAAAGAAATCTAGAGCCACTGTTGCTGTGTCCCTTGTTCCTCTCCAAGGGCACAAAGAATAGGGGCAAAAATCCCAGATGAAGACAAGAGAAATCCAAGCTGGAAGTTCGATGATAAGAGTAACACCTGTGCTGTCATCATCTACTTGTGCTAGGGTCTAGGTGTACTCATGGTTCTTGTCCTGGCACCCTCAGGTTCCTGCCCCTTCTCCTCTGGCATACCACCTTTGCCTTCACTGCCTTTAACAGCAGCCGATAACAATTCTATGAGGATCTGGAAGTTTGTGTCCACCCATTACACACTGTGTAGTGCACTGACAACACATGGCAATGTGGTGGAGAACAACCAAAAGCTGGATATTAGGGAGCATTTGGGAGTCACCAAGATTCACTCTATGATGCACTTTATGCTAAGAGCTGTGAAATCTCCTCCGATCTGTCTACAGAGCATGTACTGAAAAGGAAGTTAAAATAAAGTTTGCCTGTTCTCTCCTACAATAAATTCCAGCCACATGTGTCTCATACCATTTGTTGAGTCCTCCATAGCACTTCTAGCACACCACAGTAAAAGCTTGTGTGCACAAAATGTTGCATACCCCGATGGCATGATGTAGACCAAGAGGAATATGGCTGATATGAGGGAAGATCAATGGCCATGTTCAGCTCTGGGCCCCTGTCCCTTACGCTGGCAATTGCTCTACCCTTGCCTCTCTTTCCACCATGAACACTCCAAGAACACTTGCAATGTGTTACACTGGGACCCCTATAACACTGTGGGCACTAAGCATCCACTTTAATTAAATACATGGTGCAATGATTTCTGATCGCAGGCCTGCATTAAGTACACATGCATCATTTTTATAACAAGGTATAATCTCAGAACATTTTACATTCCCCCAGTGAATTTTCTCACTCTTGCATTAATAAATGGGAATTAGTCTCCTTTCCCAAAGTCAAGAATTTCTGCCTTTATTTCATTATTGTTTGGTAATATTTAAAGGGATAGTAATATTTCATAATAAAAGCAGCTCTAATTAATCATCATAGTATTTGGACTTTGGAGAGTGTTATTTCAATTCTGTCAGAGTTATAGTTCAGGAGTAATTCAATGACAAAGTGTCCCCCTCCTGTCCCTTTTACTGATGTAACACTTTTCAGCCAGAGCAGAAGGGAGGTGCCCAGGTAGACTGCAGAGAGGGACAATCTTCAATTAAGATAAGGGAAAAAGCTGAAAAGCTTGTCAAGGGGGGCAGGGATTTCATTGTTTTCATTGTAAGAAGATTGTCCCCTGCTGTTATCTGTCTGGTCTTACAACCAGATTCCCCATCTGAGAAGAGATAGCTTACGCTAGGTAAAAGGGGCGGGAAGGGAAAACTTTGCTTGTGAATATCTCTTAAACCATAAAGGTTTGAGAGATAAGACTTATATCATTCTTCATATTTTTTTAATGCCTACAAAATAAAATAAAGTTAAAATGAAGTATTACTATCCCTTTAAAGATAACCTTATAGTATGTTTCAATTTCTCATTCATGCTGTTACAAATGGGAATTTAGTTCTAGGAAACAAAATCTCATTCCTTACTACTCTACTGAGATTTCAGATAAAATGTGTACAATATTTTTCTACAATATTTCCATCAATCTATAAGTACTGTAAATGTCAGTTAAATTAAATAGTTACATGTGGATTATACAGGAAGTGTAATATTTCAGCAAACTGACATTTGGCAGATATTCTTTGTCACCTTACACTTTTTCTAGACTGCTCTCTTTTCACACCCTTAAATTGCAAAGTAAAGATAAGTATTGTGCCAACAGATGTCTGGCATAACTGTGCAGGAATGTATAGCTTCTGCAAAAGACTTCATCGGCGCATTTGAAAAATGCATTGCTAATGCATTCCAATTATAGAGTGCTTATTTTTACTAACAAAAAAAGTCCAGGGATACTTTTTGGCACCTACGATTTCAATTACAATTACATTACAGAGCATTACCTGTGGTCCACATCACCATATGGCATGATGCCAGCCTCTGAAAGCTTGGATTTTGGAGCGTTTTGTCTCAATGTGATTTTTGTTGATATCTTTATAGTTACATATAGAAATTATGCATTGTGTTTTTTTCAGTATTTTGCTTTTTTTTACTTACAGAATCCCATTAGTACGCTGCCACTACTTATATATAGTTTTACTTACATGCATGGTCTACACATTTCCCAAAGAAAAAGACTATTTCAACTTTATCAACTAAAAATGCACATTCCATAAAACTTCACAAAAACAGCTCAATAAGCCATATAAAAGAATACATTTCCTGAGAGTAGATAACCAAAGAATAAAAATCTGATGACATGTCTTCCTACACAAAGTTGTCATTAAAATGAATTGTTTTAAGAAAGATTTCAGAAATTGATACTGAAGACTCAATTGTACAGAATCTCTCAAAAGTTTAGTGTAACAAACAAAATGTAATAAATACAGATACCACACATGTCCTGAATACAGTGATGGAACAGTAGATATGACTGACAACTTCACTTCAGTACCAAAAATCAGGGGAGGGCTGGCAACTTGTGGCCCAGGGGGCAAATTCAGTCAAGTGGCCCATTTCTATATTGCTCAAGCCCACTGTCCCAGCCCACCCCCTTTTGTTAATTTTAAAATTGGCATTAATGTTGTTAGGTGAGTAAGATATGGATACTCACTATCTGGATGCAGGAACCCCGAAGCAGGATAGTCGCTCTTACTGGAACAGCACACTGGGAGAGGGTCTGGAGAGAGAGAGAACACAGGCTCCTCCCCAGTGTGAACTGCGAGCACGAGCAACAAAGTCCAGGAATCAGGCCAAGGGTCAAGGAGCCAGAAGTCAGCGGAGTCCAGGAGACAAGCCAAGGGTCAAGGAGCCAGAGGTCAGCGGAGTCCAGGAGTCAAGCCAAGGGTCAAGGAGCCAGAGGTCAGCGGAGTCCAGGAGTCAAGCCAAGGGTCAAGGAGCCAGAGGTCAGCGGAGTCCAGGAGTCAAGCCAAGGGTCAAGGAGCCAGAGATCAGCGGAGTCCAGGAGTCAAGCCAAGGGTCAAGGAGCCAGAGGTCAGCGGAGTCCAGGAGTCAAGCCAAGGGTCAAGGAGCCAGAGGTCAGCGGAGTCAGAGTGGATAGCCAAGGGTCAAGGAGTCAGGAATCAATATGAAGCAGGAACACTAGTGAGTAACTGAACACCAGGGAAGCCACAGTAACACTGAGCACCATGTGTAGGGTGCTCAGGGTTTATATAGGCTGAGGAGGAGTGGCAATTGAAGTGGGGCGGAGCCGGACGCCGCGTTGCCATGGCAACGCCCGGGAAATATCAGCCCTTTGTTTGGGACGCGCACACGAGGGAGGGTGAGTGTGTGCGCGTCTGACAGGGCTGCCTGTCAGTCTGGAGCGGACGCCGGTCCGCAAGGAAGCAGAGGGGACCCGGCGTGGAGGCCGACATGATTTTTGGGCACTGCGGGAGGTAAGACCGGGTCGCCGACGGGCGGCCTGACAGTACCCCCCCCTGAAGTGCGACCTCCGGGCGGGAAATGGTGCGGGCCGATGAGGGTACCGTTTATGGAAGGATCGGATGCATGCAGGGGCATGGACCTGTGAAGCTGGTTCCCAAGAACGTTCCTCGGGGCCGTACCCCTTCCAGTGGATGAGGTACTCAAGTCTGCCTCTGCGGCGTCTGGAATCAAGTACTCGAAGAACCACGAACTCCTCTTCGCCATTTACCATGACTGGAGCTGGTGCGACAGGTAGGCGTCCTGGGAAGGTGTTGGCTATGTAAGGTTTTAGCAAGGACACATGGAAAACAGGATGGATGTGATAGGCGTCTGGCAACTGAAGTTGAACCGCCACCGGGTTGATGACCTTTTGGATGGAGAAAGGTCCAACATATTTGGGACCCAACTTTTTGGTGGGACAGGAAAGCCGGATGTTCTTTGTGGACAGCCACACCTTGTCGCCCACCTGATAGACCGGAGCGGCAGAGCGATGGCGGTTGGCCTGATCTCTGTAACTCTCCTGGGCTTTCAAGAGGGTTTGTTGGAGGGTTCGGAACTGTTTTACGAGACGGGAGAGGCGTTCAGAAGCTTCTGGTACAGATAAGTCAGAAGGTAGCCCAGGAAAGGAGGATGGGTGGAATCCATAATTGGCAAAGAAGGGAGACATGCGAATGGATATTTGGGTTTGATTGTTGTATGCAAACTCAGCGGTGGGTAGAAATTGGAGCCAATCATCTTGCAGGTAAGTAGTGTAACATCGGAGGTAGTGCTCAAGCACTTGATTCACTCTTTCTGTTTGTCCATTGGTCTGAGGATGGAAAGCGGTGGACAACGAGGGCTGAATCTGTAAATTTTCACAGAAGGATTTCCAGAACCGTGCCGTGAACTGGACTCCTCGATCGGTAGTAATGCTCTTGGGCAGGCCATGGAGCCGGAATACCGAGGACAGAAATAAAGAAGCGGTGGTACTGGCAGAAGGAATCCCAATAACTGGTACAAAATGAGCCATCTTGGTAAATCTGTCGATGACCACCATGATGGTATCGTGTTTGCAGGAAGGAGGAAGATCGACTATAAAGTCCATTGAGATGTCGGCCCAAGGCATAGCGGGTACTGGTAGGGGCCGCAACAGACCGGCTGGTGCAATGCGGGGTACTTTAGTCTGAGCACAGATTGTGCAAGATCGCACAAACTGAGTGGCATCTTGTTGGAGAGTTGGCCACCAGAAATGTCTTAGGAGGAGATCTAGAGTCTTTTTGATTCCTCCATGACCAGCTAAGCGGGAATCATGACATCTCTGCAATACAGATAGTCGAACAGGCTCGGGCACAAAGATCTTTCCTCTGTACAACAGGAAGTGATTAGATCGTTGAATTGGTGGTGTAGTCTCTGGGTAAAGGGAGTTGATGGAGCTGGAGCGGATGTGTTCCATAATATCAGCTGAAGTAGTTATGAATACGGTTGAAGGTAAAATAGTGTCTACTACCTTGGGTTCGTTGTCACGGGTAACTGGGAGTCGGGAAAGGGCATCAGCCTTGGTGTCTCTGGTACCCGGTCTGTATGTAATGTGCAGGTTGAAACGGGTAAAGAATAGTGCCCACCTGGCTTGTCGGGGGCACAGACGACGAGCTGCACGGAGGTATTCAAGATTACGATGGTCGGTGTAGACTGTAACCAGATGAGAAGAGCCTTCGAGGAGGTGCCGCCATTCTTCCAGGGCTTGTTTAATCGCCAGGAGCTCTTTGTCACCGATGCCGTAGTTCTCCTCGGCCGGAGACAATTTGCGGGAGTAAAAGGCTACCGGATGCAATTGCCCTGTCTCTGGGTGGCGTTGGGAGAGGATGGCTCCTAGAGCAAAGTCAGATGCGTCTACCTCGACAAAGAAAGGGAGTGAGGTGTGGGGTTGAACAAGGATTGGGGCAGAAGTGAATCTCTTCTTGAGTTGGTCAAATGCTGCTTGGGCTTCAGGTGTCCATAGAAACTGTGGTGTTTGTCGAGTCAGCGCAGTGATCGGTGAGATGATGCGGGAGAAATTGCGGATGAATCTCCGATAATAGTTAGCGAAGCCTATAAATCGCTGGACTGCCTTCTTGTCTGTGGGTACAGGCCACTCGAGCACTGCTGATACCTTCTTTGGGTCCATAACAACTTTCCCAGGTGTTAGGATGAAGCCAAGGAAAGTCACGGTAGTGGTCTCAAACAAACATTTCTCCAACTTGGCATATAGTTGGTGATCACGAAGACGCTGCAGAACCTTCTTTACGTGCTCACGGTGTTCAGTGATGGATGATGAAAATATTAAGATATCGTCTAAGTATACTACTAAAAAGGAATCCAGGAAATCACGAAATACATCATTCAGAAAATGCTGAAAGGTGGCTGGGGCGTTACAGAGTCCAAATGGCATCACCAGGTACTCAAAATGGCCGTACCTACTCCGGAAGGCGGTCTTCCATTCGTCCCCCTCTCTGATGCGGACGAGGTTGTAGGCCCCACGGAGGTCTAACTTGGTGAAGATAGTTGCATCCTTAATACGGTCTAGAAGTTCGGGTATCAAGGGGAGTGGATAACGGTTCTTTATTGTGATTCGATTTAAGTCTCTATAATCGACACATGGTCGAAGACCCCCGTCCTTTTTACCCACAAAGAAGATACCAGCCCCGGCTGGCGATGTTGACGGGCGGATGAATCCCTTTTCCAGATTTTCCTTGATGTAGGCCTTTAGATGGTGCAGTTCTGGCTCGGATAGAGGGAAGATCCTCCCGAAGGGTATAGGAGCTCCGGGTAGAAGATCGATGGGACAATCGTACTCTCTCCTGGGAGGCAATTGGTCTGCTTTTCTTTTATCGAAGATATCTAAGAATTCGTGATATGGCTTAGGAACTGTATTAGGTTCTGAAGTCTGGTCTTGCGTGAGGAGTAAGGTTGAAGGAGTATCCAGGCAATGATGTTGACAGTAACTAGATGAAAATGACAGCGTGCCCTTGCCCCAGTTGATGTCAGGATTATGTAGTCGTAGCCAAGGCAGTCCAAGGATCACGGGGAATAATGGGGATGCCACCAAATTGAAACTTATCTTCTCTGAGTGACGACTGCCCAAAGTCATCTGGAGAGGCAGGGTTTCCTGCGTAATGGGTCCGGAAGGCAGAGAAGATCCGTCAACAACCTGTATGTAGACTGGAGAGGGCTTGACTTGTGTGGGTACTCGGAGTTGTCTAGCGAGCTCCTGGTCCATAAAACAGCAGCTGGCCCCAGAGTCAATGATGGCGAGGACAGAGATGTCGTCACTGGTCCACTGCAACAACAGAGAAACGGAAAGGTGAGGAGAGCCACCAACAGGAGCTGAACTAAGACACACCTCTGAATCAGAAGTCTTACCCCTTGGGTCACGTGGTCTGCGGGGGCAGGAACGAATCATATGACCGGGTTGGCCACAGTAGAGACATAAACTGTTTGCACGTCTGTGTGCTCTCTCAGCCTCAGAAAGAGGTCCTCGAGCAAGTCCGATCTGCATTGGTTCCTCGGAAGAAGAAGTGGAGGTAGGAGCACTGGAGGGTGGTAGAGGTTGGCGTCTTGGAGGAGGAGCAAGTTGGGTTGACCGCTCCAGTCTTCTCTCCCGTAATCTGCGATCAATCCTGATGACTAAATGACAGAGTTCTTCAAGAGAAGGAGGGATACCCACACGGGCCAGTTCATCCTTCAGGGCATTGGACAAGCCGAGACGAAATTGATCCACCAGGGCAGGCTCGTTCCATTCGCTCTCGATGGCCAAAGAGCGGAATTCAGTGACATACTCCTCTACTGGCCTTTGGCCCTGCCGTAGGGCCCTCATGGCGATATGGGCAGAGGAGGCCCGGAGAGGATCATCAAACAGAAGGTCCATGGCATGGAGGAACGAATGCCAGGAAGCCAATGCGGAATCATTGGTGTGTAGCAACTGATGAGCCCAGGTCTGGGGCTCTCCGGACAGCAATGAGATCACAGTTCGTATTTTAATGAAGTCAGAGGCATAGGTTCTTGGTTGAAGAGAAAACATGACCTGACAGGCTGTGATGAAGGTCTTATACTTCGCACGGTCCCCAGAGTAGCGTTCTGGGAGAGGAATTCTGGGTTCAGGAGTGTACGTCCTGTCCGAGGGGGGTACCCCTACAGGTGGCATCGCTGGAGCGGAAGCGCCTGAAGAAGCGGAGCTGGTCTGCAGGTCATGTAATTGATGCTGCAGATGAGTCTGACCGGCCTGGAGGTCCTGCATGGTTTGCGTGAGAGCGGCAATTTGCTGGGAGAGGGCGGTGATGGCGTCCGCGACTCCTGCGGGTTCCATATTGGCTCAGTGTTTCTGTTAGGTGAGTAAGATATGGATACTCACTATCTGGATGCAGGAACCCCGAAGCAGGATAGTCGCTCTTACTGGAACAGCACACTGGGAGAGGGTCTGGAGAGAGAGAGAACACAGGCTCCTCCCCAGTGTGAACTGCGAGCACGAGCAACAAAGTCCAGGAATCAGGCCAAGGGTCAAGGAGCCAGAAGTCAGCGGAGTCCAGGAGACAAGCCAAGGGTCAAGGAGCCAGAGGTCAGCGGAGTCCAGGAGTCAAGCCAAGGGTCAAGGAGCCAGAGGTCAGCGGAGTCCAGGAGTCAAGCCAAGGGTCAAGGAGCCAGAGGTCAGCGGAGTCCAGGAGTCAAGCCAAGGGTCAAGGAGCCAGAGATCAGCGGAGTCCAGGAGTCAAGCCAAGGGTCAAGGAGCCAGAGGTCAGCGGAGTCCAGGAGTCAAGCCAAGGGTCAAGGAGCCAGAGGTCAGCGGAGTCAGAGTGGATAGCCAAGGGTCAAGGAGTCAGGAATCAATATGAAGCAGGAACACTAGTGAGTAACTGAACACCAGGGAAGCCACAGTAACACTGAGCACCATGTGTAGGGTGCTCAGGGTTTATATAGGCTGAGGAGGAGTGGCAATTGAAGTGGGGCGGAGCCGGACGCCGCGTTGCCATGGCAACGCCCGGGAAATATCAGCCCTTTGTTTGGGACGCGCACACGAGGGAGGGTGAGTGTGTGCGCGTCTGACAGGGCTGCCTGTCAGTCTGGAGCGGACGCCGGTCCGCAAGGAAGCAGAGGGGACCCGGCGTGGCGGCCGACATGATTTTTGGGCACTGCGGGAGGTAAGACCGGGTCGCCGACGGGCGGCCTGACAAATGTTTTGAAGTAAGGCAACTGATACCACATAGTTTACAGTTGAAATGAGGCTACACTAGTGAGCTTACACTAGTGAGCTTACAATTTAAGTAATGCTACACTAGTTATACTACAGAGCTTACAAGGGAATGGGTTATGCTACTAGTGTAGCTCCATTTGGATTGTTCCTCTGTGGTGTCATTTGTGTAGCTTCATTTCAGTTTTAAGCTCTATGTTATCACTAGTGTAGCTTCATTTACAGCAGCAGTTGGGAGTTTAGTGAGAAGCAGTGGCCCACCAGCCCAGACATATGACCGGCCCAGGGGGCAATTGCCCCCCTGCCCCCCAGGCCAGCCCTACCCTGCCAAAAATGTATAAAACATATCTAGAAGGCCCAAAATCCCACAACAGTAAATTAACACTTTGAGTGCCCGAGGGGTACACAATGCATTGCTTTGCAATGAGTTGCATACCCCTTTGGCACTCAAAGGGTTAATCTCCCAAAGAATATAGCCCCAAGAATTCAAAACTAGCTGGCATACATTCAATCCATCCAGAATGAACAAGAGCTTATACTTTAGTGCCACAGGGTGAGTGTATGTGCGTGCCTGTATGTGTATTTGTTTGTGTATTTTGTAAGACAGATACGTCCTTTGTAACCACTTGAATGCTAGAAGCCGCTACAGTGTGCTGCTTTGCAATGCTTCAGGGATACCTTTTGCTAATGATATCTCCAAAACACTAAAAATCAAGGTGTTGGAGAGATCGCTAGCATCCAAGAGGTTAACAAGTATAGACCACACCCTCAGCTTCATTTTACTTTAGCTGCTCTTAAGGAGCAGTAGAATATGAGTTTTAACCCTTCAGTGCCGGATGAATGTTAAGCACTCAAAGGGTTAAACTGGCCCTATATATAAAGAAAGCCTTCAATAATACTGAATGGCAAGTTTTATTTATTAAATTACACGATTGGGCCTATTAGTTTAGTGGCAATCATGCTAAATCCTTTGAATGCCAGGAATGCGATGTGATGAGTTGGATACCTCCATGTCACTCAAAGGGTAAAATCATATATTCCAGTGGCGTAAATAACTAGTCACTGGAGGGTCTTGTGAAAACATTTTTTGGAGTCGCTATTAAAAAATATTTTCAGGGGCATAAGTAGACCCTATTGGACTCTGGAGAAGGTGGGCCCACCTTGGATATTGGGCTCAGTACAAATGCACTGTCTGCATTCCCTGTAGCTGCATCTTTTTTATATGTACTAGCTGAAGAGCCCGTGTACACGGGCCACAGTGCCACCCAGCAATGGCCGTGGTGCAGTCATGCACAGTAGAGACTGCCTGCGCCACGGCTGATTCGGAGTGGGGCGTTCCAAATTCAGTCCGTAGTCCTCTCTGAGCAATATTTACATTAATCCTATATAATAATTCGCTAAATGTGTTTTTGGTGCGCAAAGAGGACTACAGTCTGAATTTGGAGCATCCTCTCCGTATCAGCTGCGGCGCGGGCAGTCTCTACTGTGCATGACGGCTTCTGACAAACACACATTTAGCAAATTATTATAGGATTAATGTAAGATCTAACCTACCCTGATGCAAATACACTACTCCTCACACACTCTCCCAGCCAAACTTCACCTTGCCTTGTTGAGTTCCTCAGACATACCATAGATATTATTACAGGTCTACATATCATGACAGGTCTCCCATCTTTTCCTATTTTGTCTAATAATACTATTAGTTTGGGACACATGATGTAGACTACGCTTGCATCCTCTAATTTAGTTTTCTTTTTGAGCACCTCATTTAGTGTTCCCTATGTCTAATGTTATTATACTGTTAGATAATTGACAATACATGCACCACACACTGCCATTCACTGTTGGGGGCATGTTGACTCTCCGGTCGCCTGGGGTCAGCCACCGGGTAACATCATATTTTGGTGGCTGTCCTGCGGGTGACTGGGTCCCAAGGGCACCCATTCTCTAGCTGCCATTCAGTTATTTGTTACATAGTCCTTTGTCTATTCTATGTCTTTCACATTGTGATATTACATCATCTTGTTATCAATGACTGCTTCATTAAGGTTTATCCATGGGTCACACCAGACGTTGAACCCACTAGGACTCTACAACACATTCCCTATGGACTAAGCAACATTATCTCATTTACGATCCCACTATTCTTTACCCTGTAATAGGACTCAGTGTTGCGTACCAAAGGTAGCACACGTAGAGCCAAGGGTAAAGAGGGACATTGCCACTTCTATGTACACTATACATTATGGGAACCGATTTTGAATGTCAATACCGACAGCACTGGTCAAATGATCCAGATACAGACTACTCTCTTTTTCTTTGACCCTTAACTAGGACTCCGTTGGTTTGCAGTCTGTAACTACCACCTATACAGGGTGGTGGATCCAGAAACCAAGATCTTCCACGTACGCAGCATTTACTTTGGATCTATACAATATTTACTTCTGTTTATACCCATGAGGTCTTGATGCTACATTTTATTATTCTGGGATCCGGATACAGACCGCTATGTCCCCTAGTGACTCTAAACTAGGACTTTGTGGTGTCTTGCCAAGGTAGCCATGTAGAGCCATGGGTCATTGTATGTGTATTATGCATAGGATTGCATCCATATGAATGTTCACTACACCCAGGGATGACTTACAAAATATTACCACCTGCACCAGTGGCGGATCTTGAAACAAAGGTCCTCTGCACACGTATTTATTTTTTACTTTTGTCACGGGGTCTTGATATTATTTTTGTATTTCTCTCATTGTTGTGATAGTTTTGCATTTGCATATACTTTGCAACACCAAGGTGTGTTATAGCGTTTGATTTTTGTTCATCTAGTACATCGACAGCTTCGAGCACGGGCGGTCATGAGTCCCTGCGGTAAAGGCATGTTGGGGTTTCATCAATCAAAGGCTACTCTGGTGGCTGAAACATTGATTCCAATAAAAATGTAATATCACTTACTTTCAACAGAAACCCTGTGAGTGCCGTCTCTCTCCATGAACTGTATGCATCGTCTTTTTCTTTTTGATGAGCACCCATGATTATATATGCTATCGACAGTGAGTGTATCACAAATCACAAATCAGGAATGTGGAATGAATTGCAAATGCAATGTGATGCAAACCCATGTGTTCCACAAGGGGTTAAATAATTAGTACTGCATGTCATATCCATGGAAACGGATATGATTCTTTGTTGCAAGACTCAGGGACCTCAGTCTAATTCCACCGAAGGATTCCTAAGGAGACTTCAGATTGAGTTTGAAGCCCTGGAGTCCTGCAGAGGTCATGTCTTGGACATAATATCCAACATTATAGGACAGGTAATGTCCAATAAAAATGTTTTCTTGTTTTGTAGATTTAAAAAAACTAAATTATGTGGCACAAATCCCATCTCTCAAACCTTTACGGCTTGAGAGATGTTCGCATCTAAAGTTCCCCCTCTCCTGATGTCAGCTGTAAAGCTGATAGAAGGAGATCCATGTCGGCCGACATGAGCTAGCTCTTCAGCATAGCCGCAATAGCGATATTGGAAAATAATGACTTCATTGGAACGTTCTACAAAGTGTGCTTGCAAAGCAAGCACATGTTGTAGACCATTCCAGTTAAGTAATTATTTTCCATTATCGCTATTTCGGCTCTGTTGAAGAGCCGCCGGCTGATCCCAGGACTGGGATCTCCTGCTGTCAGTAGAGTGCTGATGTCAGGAGAAGAGGAGGGAGGGGGGAACTTTAGATGCGGATATCTCTCAAATAGTGGCCTTTAGGATTTTCTACCTAGATTAAAATAGTTGGGGGTTAATTATTAGGGGGGTGTTTTTATGTTTTTAATCATATGCTGAAGCTGATGTACTAAGAAAACGAGCAATACTATTGAATTAAATGTGATTTCAGCCTCTTAAATTCTATAGCGGTATCCAACACATTGCTTCACAAGGTGGAGGAGACCATTGTAGCTTTCAAGGGTTTTAAAGTCCCAATTAACAATGTAGATTTGGGGAAATACTGTTTATCATCTAAGGTGCTGAGTGTCTGATCCAGAATGGTTTCCCTGTATTCTTAGCACATCAGAATCCATGGGGGAGAGGCACTAAAGTTCGATGCTGTGGTGATATGATTTTGTCAGTGTGTGTGTGTAAAGCACTTCACCTTTTCAATATAGACACACTTCCCCATATGCACTAAAATTCAGGGATGAAAGGGGACTGGAGGAAAAGTTGCCCATTAGCATACAGGGTTGTCGAACTGCTGGCGATGTGGAAAGGATGCTCTCCCTCACACATCATCAGAGTAGACAACCCTGAAATTTGACAGCATTCTCTCTGCTTCCACACTTGGTTAATAGGTTAGTGGAGAGGATCCTTACAGCACAAAGAACAATATCACTCCATTAACCATTTGAGTGCCATAGGAAAGTGTCCTGCAATAGGTACACAACAATCCCCTCAGCTCTGTATCATTTTTCATAGTCATATTTTTTGTGCACCCCCAAGGGAACAAGGTCTGGGGGGGTCAGGCAGTGTCCATGGGGATGCACAGAATGTACAGAAAATTGGCTTTTACGTTCAAAGTCTCACTTCACTTCACACACTTGTACACTTATACTGCAGGTTGCTTTATGTGCTAGATTGTATATAATTAACCCTTTGAGTGCCGGTGAGGAATCCAACACACTGCAAAACAACACATTGGACACCTATCTGGCATCCAAAGGATTAAAAATCAAGCCACCAATCTCACATTTCCCTTGTATTCCCTCTTCCCATATTTTATTACTGACCTTCATTCTAGTTCTTTATTATTTGGGGTAAATTATTTGGGAGTTGTATTCTGTGATTCTAGTTTTCCTGTTTTGTTTATGTCCATTGTTAAATTTTAGAGAAGCAGACAACTCATGTATACAAACTTTAATGGCATAAAGTACACTATGAGTGGAGGGTCTAGTTTGGTCTTGTTGGACATCTTTTGACACATAGGTGATTATGCACTAGGGTGTGACAAGGAGGTGATAAATGGAGATGATATGTTATGCTATGGAGTCATTGAGCTAAGATTTCTCCAACTTTGGAGATCTTGATGCATATGCTTTATAGAATAACATAGGAACTGTACAGATTATGGTCAATTTGTGGGGTTGGCTATTTTATATCTCTAACCTTGGTTTTTGTACAGATTATTTTTGAGTATATAGTAAATAAGTTTATACTTTCATAGATTTTTAGATTTATGTTGTGCCTTATAGAATAACATAGGAACTGTATCACTGAAGAAGTCATCTCTGCTTTTTTCCTCTCATGATCTACTTACTGAAATGATAGGATCTTATTTGTTTATGGTATGTGGTATGGTCAATTTGTGGGGTTGGCTATTTTACATCTTTAATCTTGGTTTTTGTACAGATTATTTTTATTTTGAGTATATAATAAATAAGTTTATACTTTTATAGATTTATTTATTACATTTTATAGATTTATTTATAACAT
Organism: Rhinophrynus dorsalis; assembly: GCA_037306005.1. Classification (NCBI taxonomy): domain Eukaryota; kingdom Metazoa; phylum Chordata; class Amphibia; order Anura; family Rhinophrynidae; genus Rhinophrynus; species Rhinophrynus dorsalis. The sequence continues at coordinate 274,834,317 of CM074718.1, read as the reverse complement.
AGGAACTGTATCACTGAAGAAGTCATCTCCACTTTATCTCTTCTTTATTATTAATATTGTTCTTTATTTATATTGTGCCAGCTTACTCCGCAGAGCTGTACAATAGGTAAAAGACATACCCCCAGTGGAGGGCTGGCAGCTTGTGGCCCAGGGGGCAAATACATTCAAGGGTCCCATTTCTATTATCGTTCGAGCCCACTGTTCCAGCCCACCCCCTTTTGTTAATTTTAAAATTGGCATTAATGTTGTATTGTAAGTCAAGTGATACCATATAGCTTACATTTGAAATGAGGCTACACTAGTGCGCTACTACAAAGCTTACAATTTAAGTAAAGCTTATCTTATGATACTACAGAGCTTACAAGGGAAATGGTTTATGCTACTAGTTTAGCTCCATTTGGATTGTACCTCTGTGGTATCACAAGTGTAGCTCCATTTCAATTGTAACATAGTAACATAGTAGATAAGGCTGAAAAAAGACATGCATCCATCAAGTCCAGCCCATGCCAATAACACTCCTGTTGATCCAGAGGAAGGCAACAAAAAAGCCCTCTGGAGCAATTTCCAGTGTAGGTGTGTGTGTGTCAAATAGTTCCCCGGCTCAATATCCTATTTGCTTTGAAGCCATCTGTCATAACTGTCAATATTGTTCTGTGCTAGATAGGCATCCATTGCTTTTTTGAATGCAGTTACATTATCTGCAAGCACAACATCCCGAGGCAAAGAATTCCATAGCCTTACCGCCCTTACTGTAAAGAATCCCTGCCTGTGTTTTAGTCGAAAGCGCCTTTCCTCAAGTCTTAATGGATGACCTCTTGTTCTTAGCTCAGCTCTTTGCATAAATAATTCATTGGATAGTTCTTTGTATTGACCTTGAATGTATTTGTAAATGGTAATCATATCACCCCTTAGACGTCTCTTTTCTAATGTAAACAAACCCAGTTTGGCTAGTCTCTCTTTGTAACTCAGATCCTCCAATCCCTTTATCAGTTTTGTTGCACGTCTCTGCACCTTTTCCAGTTCAGCAATGTCTTTTTTTAGAACAGGCGCCCAAAATTGTACTCCATATTCTAGATGAGGCCTAACCAAGGATTTATACAGAGGTAGGATAATATTAGCATCCCTTGCTTCTACACCTCTTTTTATGCAGGCTAGTACTCTATTTGCTCTTGCAGCAGCTGAGTGACTCTGCACACTGCTGTGAAGACTATTGTCTATCAGTACATCTAAATCTTTCTCTAATGAGGATTTCCCAAGTTGTTTCCCAGTTAGAGTATATGTAGCAAGTTTGTTTCTACAACCCAAATGCATAACCTTACATTTATCTACATTAAATGACATCTGCCACTTTTCTGCCCATTCACTTAGTTTATCTAAATCCTTCTGTAGGGAAAAAACATCGAGCTCTGTATGTATTTCCTTACATAGCTTAGTGTCATCAGCAAAGATTGAGATGCTACTTTCAATTCCCACTTCTAGATCATTAATAAACAAATTAAAAAGCATTGGGCCCAGGACTGAACCCTGCGGCACCCCACTTATAACCCTAGACCAATTTGAAAAAGTTCCATTTACAACAACTCTCTGCCATCTATCATTTAACCAGTTCTCAATCCATGTACAAATAACACCACCCAAACCGAAGCCTTTTAATTTATGCAGTAACCTGTTGTGAGGCACTGTGTCAAAGGCTTTTGCAAAATCCAAGTATACTACATCAACAGCAATTCCCCTGTCCAAATTACTACTCACTCTTTCATAAAATGCAAGTAAATTAGTCTGACATGATCTGTTCTTCATGAAACCATGCTGATTCCTACTAATGATATTGTTTGTCTTCACATAGTTCTGAATACTGTCAGTTAATAACCCTTCTAGTATCTTACCCACTATGGAAGTCAAGCTCACAGGTCTATAATTTCCTGGTTTGGATCTTACTCCCTTTTTAAACAATGGAACTACATCAGCTTTCCTCCAATCACAGGGCACTATGCCTGATGAAAGCGAATCAATAAATATTAAGTATAATGGTTTTGCTATTACTGAACTAAGTTCCTTAAGTACCCTTGGGTGTATACCGTCCGGTCCAGGCGCTTTATTCACTATAACCCTTTCCAGTCTCTTTTGGACCTTGTCCTCAGTAAGCCATGTAGATGTTGGAGGAAATTCCATGGTTTTGTCTGTTTGCCCACAGCTTGTCATTTCTGCTTCCTTTGTATATACTGAAGCAAAGAACGTATTTAGGGTGTCAGCCATAGCTTTATCCTCACTAATCAATTCACCTGTTTCAGTCTTAAGAGGGCCAATATCAACCTTAACTTTTTTGTTGTTAATATACTTGTAGAATTGTTTAGGGTTTTTCTTGCTCTCATTTGCAATGTTTCGCTCATTTTCTATTTTAGCTAGCTTAATTGCTTGTTTGCAGATTTTATTACATTCTTTATATTTTTTAAATGATGCATCTGACCCATTTGACTTAAACACCTTAAAAGCCTGCTTTTTATTTCTCATTTCCCTGCTAACCACATTATTAATCCACATTGGTTTTGCTTTACTTCTCTTGTGCTTATTCCCCAATGGTATATATTGACGTGTATATTTGCCCAAGAGCATTTTAAATACATTCCATAACTCTTGTGCATTTTTATCTTTGAAAATTACATCCCACTGGATATCCTTTAAAGCTTCTTTTAACTTTGTAAAATTAGCCTTTTTGAAATTGAATGTTTTGGTTAAACTCTTGCTATTGGGTTTCTCATAACAAACTTCAAAGGATACAATATTGTGGTCACTGCTGCCCAAATGTTCCCTTACCTGCACATTGTTTACAATGTCAGAATCGTTTGAGAGCACTAGGTCAAGCAAGGCCTCTTTTCTAGTTGGCTCCTCTACTAGTTGGGACATAAAATTATCATTTATCATACTTAGAAAAATATTTCCCTTTGTTGTGCCTGAAGTCATATTGCTCCAGTCAATTTCAGGGTAGTTGAAATCTCCCATTATAATTACCTTTGCTGATCTAGCAGCCTTTTCCATTTGCAGTAAAAGTTGGGCTTCCTCCAACTCCCCAACATTAGGTGGCTTGTAGCAAACCCCCACCAATATATTTTTATTATGTGTGCCCCCAGTGTGTATTTCAACCCACAAGGCCTCTACCTTTTCATTGGACCCTTTATTTATATCTTCCCTTAAACTAGGTTTTAAGGCCTGCTTTACATATAGGCATACCCCTCCTCCCCTTTTATTAACCCTGTCCCTCCTAAAAAGTGAATAACCCTCTAGATTGACTGCCAAGTCATACGTATCATCTAACCAGGTTTCAGACACTCCAATCAGATCATACTGCTCATGTACTGCAATCATTTCTAGTTCCCCCATCTTACCAGCCAGACTGCGAGCATTTGCATGCATACATTTTATCTTTTTGCCATTCTTAAAGATTTCTTTCTTTTTCAGATGTATTTGTCTTTTATCAGGCTGTAACAATGGCAACTCCCTATTAGATGAACTAGCCCATTCCCCCTCTCCAACCCCATGACCCTTCTCTAATCCCATTCCCTCAATTATACTATCTTCCCCAGCCTGTGTTGCAGCTCCCTCCCCCCCCTTTCTAGTTTAAAGTCTCCTCCAGCCTTCTAACCATCCTATCACCCAGCACCGTGGCCCCCCTTCCACTAAGGTGCAATCCATCACTACTATAAAGATTGCGCCCAAGGGAAAAGACTGACCAGTGCTCTAGGAACCCAAACCCCTCCTGCTTACACCAAGTCTTTATCCACGCATTTAACTCCCTAATCTCCGGTTGCCTTTCTAATGTAGCGCGTGGCACAGGTAGAATTTCAGAAAATACTACCTTAGAGGTCCTCTGCTTAAGCTTATATCCTAGGTCCCTGAAATCCTTCTTAACGGACCTCCATTTTCCACTGACTTTGTCATTAGTACCAACATGTACCATGACAGCCGGGTCATGCCCAGCCCCTCCCAACAATCTATCAACCTGATCAGCCACATGTCGAACCCGAGCTCCCGGGAGACAGCAAACTGTACGATTGTGGCGATCTTGGCGACAGATTACCCTGTCTGTCTTCCTAATAATAGAATCCCCTACCACCACCATCTGTCTAGGTCTGCCTGAGTCCTGGATCCCATCCGTGCTAGAGGGGCTGTTCACTCGGCTGTTAGAGAGAACAGTCCTCTCCAGCAAAGACATTCCTGTGTCAGCATCCCCAACATCATTACTTAATGTAGCAAATCTGTTAGGATTAGTAAACACAGGAGTGTCCTCCCTATTTCTCTGTCCACCCCCCTTGCTATGTCTAACTTGTAAGCTTTATAATATCACTAGTGTAGCTTCATTAACAGCAGCAATTGGAAGTTTTAGTGAGGTGCAGTGGCCTACCAGCCCAGACATATGACCAGCCCAGGGGCAGTTGCCCCCCTGCCCCCCAGGCCAGCCCTTCCCTGCATACCCCTTAGTGCATAACTTCCATAATGTTTTAACTGACTGTTGGGCCCAATCAAAATGTAAAGAATTAACCCCAGACTGCAAAATTCTGAAGGTGATCCTGTCCAAGATCAAATATGTATGATATCAAGGGCACCTTCAATTTTATTCTTGATACTACAGCTTTGCCACAAACTTCTGAAACAAAAACTTATGTTGAAGGATTTAACCTAACTCATTTTTCTGAAAGATTTTTAAACAAGACACAAGATATGGAGTACTTATTTAACAAAACTAAAAATGGGGAGGACAGCTCTAAGGATAGTGGGTATGATTATACAATTATGTGGGATGTGCATTTGGTATGAGGTACAATATGAGGGGTTATGCACTAATGTGTGCCCCAAGTCTTATGTTATTTTGTGGAGTCAATGAATTACAATTTCTCATGTTGGAGAAATCTTGGTGCATATGCTCAATAGATCATAGATCACGTTATCACCTTTTTTTATCACAGTTTAGTACCTCACCTCCATGTGTTTGACAAAGACCCATGAAATGCATATAGGAAAAATTAATCCATACAAAAATGGTTTAAGGAAAATTTTAATGATTATGGATGAAAGTATCAATGTTTTATTCTGACAAAGATGATCAGGCTATAGAGCCATCAAAATGAAACAGGATTACACTAATCACTGGCTTACCAAAATTCTCACATTGAGATTATACTGACCTAAATATCCCATATGCTATACATATATATAAAACCTCTTATCCTGTGTAATGACCAGAGGCTTTGATGAAATGCTTCCGAGACTTTCACATTATTGATAGCACCCAGTTCTGGTCAAAAAGGACCCAATGTGTGAGCAACAATAATTGGAGGGTCCTTATTTCTCTCTTCTGTAATAGATTTCAAAACATATACTCCTACTCAAATTATATGCATTGATGATGAGTTTATGATGCGCTGGAAGTGAAGACTAAAATATAAAGTTTAACATTTGCAAGCATGGCAAACATAGGACATATTTCAAAAACTGTGAGTGTCACAGTGTATACACAGTCCATTAGCATATATTATGGACATTGCCATAAGCTAGATAAATCAGACTTTCAACACTTTATCAACATAAAATAAGAAAATAATTTGGCACCTAATATATCCAGTACTATATCAAGAGTATAATCTTTGTGTTAACAATTATTTTATCCGAAACAACCTGTTTTAAAACTCAATACTTTTTGAGCACATATTAACCCCTTAAGGACCAGAGCGCACACGCGTGGCCGGCACTTGAGGACCACGGAGCTTTTTTTTTTTTTTTTTTTGCGATTCCGATTCAGGGATTCCAGAGAAGCGTGCAGCCACGCACTCCATGACATACCAGGACCGTCACTGGTCCTTAAGTGCAGGACCGCCGTGACGGTCCTGGTACGACAATGATCCTTAAGGAGTTAATAAATGTTTATGTGAGTGATTATTATAAACTCCAAATTCAACTATATCTGTACCTAAAAATGTGAAAAAGGTTAGTTTTGTGTGAAAATTAGTGAATGATATAAGCGTTGCATTATAATTTTTAGAATTTAGACAATACAAAGCAAAACAAGTATTTTACAACATGAAGCAATGGGGTAGGTTCCTTGCACTAGAGCATATGAGGCTGATATACAGAGTTTGAAAGAGTTAAGTGTAAATATAGCAGAATAAAGGTTTCTGTTAAAAATTAGTGCTGCCATAAAGAGTGGGAGTGCTGTTTATTCATTGAGGATGTCTAGTTTATCTGAAGATACTGACAGTAGTACTCTGGGAAAGGGGGAAGTTAGGTTAAGAGTTCCACACATAGGGAATAATGAGGGAAAAGGGGTTTGATTAGCGAGAGAGAGCTGTAGATAGAAAGAAAGCTGTGAGGAGAGTGACCTTGGCTAATCATAGGGATAACATGTGCACAGCGAGACATCAGAGTGAAGTAGAACAGGGCATTGAATTCAGGCCAGATTTTCATCTTAGATTCCCCTACGTAAGGTACCCTTAGTACCCTTAGCCCTTCTCTTAGTTGGTTTACTATTGAAGTGTTGCATGCAAAGTTTTGCGTCATAAAATGACGCTTTTTTTTTGGCTTGTCATTTGAAGTGTTGCATTTAAAGTTTTGCTTCATAAAGTGACGCAAATTCTAAATTTTGCGTCGTTCCGAATGGAGCATGCACCATTTTTTGCGTTAACGCGCCGCATTATGGGTGCAATAATGACGCAATATCGGTGCAATAATGAAGCAATATGGGTGCAGTATTGATGCATTATGGGTACAATACGGGTGCATTAAGGACTCAATATGGGTGCAATATGGGTGCAATATTGGTGCAATATGGGTGCAATAATGACTCAATATGGGTGCAATATTGCTGCATTATGGGTGCAAGAGGGGTGCATTAAGGAGGTAATATGGGTACAATATGGGTGCATTAAGTACACAATATGGGTGCAATAATGATGCAATATGGGTGCATTAAGGACACAATATGGGTGCACCATATTGCATCCTTAATGCACCCATATTGCACCCATATTGCGTCCTTAATACACCCATATTGCAAGAACCCACCAAAACCAACCCAACCAAAAACCCACCAAATCCAACCCAAAACCCACCAAAACCAACCCAAAACCCAAGCAAAAACCAACCCAAATCGAACCAAAAACCCTCAAAATCCAACCCAAAACCCACCAAAACCAATATTGCACCCATATTGCATCCATATTGCACCCAATTTGCGTTGTTATTGCACCCATATTGCATCCATATTGTACTCATATTACATCTTTAATTCACCCCTATTTCACCCATATTGCATCATTATTGCACCCATATTGCAACACGTTAATGCTTGAAATGGTGAAAGCGCCATTCAGAGCGATGCAAAATGTAGAATGTGCATCACTTTATGATGCAAAAATTTAAATGCGACACTTTAAATGACGCGGCAAACCACGTGTCATTTTATGACCCGAAACGTTACATGTAGTGTTGAGCGAGCGTGCTCGGCCGATGCTCGGATCGGCTCGAGCATCGCTCTGCTCGGCACATGGCGGTACTCGTCGAGTACCGCCATGTGCTCGCCCGCCATGTTCGGGTGGCGGGGATCTGTGCAGGAAGAGGCACAGATCTGAAGACGCTCCGCTGGACCACCAGGGACTGGAGGTACGGGGGCATTGCGGAGATGAAGGGGGCATTGCGGAGATGAAGGGGGACATTGTGGAAGAGGGGCATAGACTCTATGCCCCTCTTCCACAATGTCCCCCTTCATCTCCGCTATGCCCGTCTTCCACAATGTCCCCCTTCATCTCCGCTATGCCCCTCTTCCACAATGTGCCCCTTCATCTCCGCTATGCCCCTCTTCCACAATGTCCCCCTTCATCTCCTCTATGCCATAGAGGAGATGAAGGGGGACATTGTGGAAGAGGGGCATAGCGGAGATGAAGGGGCACATTGTGGAAGAGGGGCATAGCGGAGATGAAGGGGGACATTGTGGAAGAGGGGCATAGCGGAGATGAAGGGGGCATAGCGGAGATGAAGGGGGACATTGCGGAGATGAAGGGGGCATTCGGAGATGAAGGGGGCATAGCGGAGATGAAGGGGGGCATTGACCAGGCACCCTCCCCTCATCAGAGCAGGGGGTGCCTGGTGTAATGCTCGTGTCGCCCCATGCATTTCAATGGGGCTCGGGTGCTCGGCCGAGCACTCGAGCCTCAGGGGGTGCTCGGTCAGAGCACCCGAGCACCCGAGCATCGGGGTGCTCGCTCAACACTAGTTACATGCAACAATTCAAATGGATACCCTCTTAGTCAAACCCCTTGTCTACACATAACGTCTCTCCAGGCCTACACACTGTTGTCTGTCACAGGAACCATCCATAGAGTATAACATAGAAACACAAAGGTCATAACCTTATCATCCGTAGATTAATATATAAGGAAATTGTATTCATCGCTATCTGTTTACCATCCTGCTTCATCTTCATTTATACTTTTTTGTTTAACAACTCATATATCATTATTGACTGAATTCTTTTTATGGCCATTTTTTCATAATTTTTTTCCTCTTGTGATCTACTTATTGGCACCAGTGTCAGTATTATTTTGCATATATGGGGGTAGGTGGTCTGTTACTGAAATTATAGGATCTTATCTGTTTATGGTATGTGGTATGTTCAATTTGTGGGGTTGGCTATTTTATATCTCTAATCTTGGTTTTTGTACAGATTTTTTTTATTTTGAGTATATAATAAATAAGTTTATACTTTTATAGAGTTACATTGTGTGCCTATTTCTTTTATTCTATGCAACACAGCACCCTGCTTGCATTCCCCACCACTTTGTTACATTGCCTGCCTACCTTTAAGTCATCAGAAATAATTACTCCTAAATCCTTTTCCTCTGTTGGCTTTGATAGCACAATATCCTTAATACTATATTCTGTCTTTGGATTTTTATGTCCCAAGTGCATTATTTTACATTTGTCAAAACATTTTTGCTATAAATAAAATATGATTAGTTTGTGAAGGAATATGAAAACCAGCAAGGAAATAAAGAATTCTTCAAATCCTCAAACAGGGAAACACATAGAACAAGAACATAAGGAAAGGCATTCCTGTGCTAATCCATATAGATTAGATTACCCAAAAATTATAAACCCTGTGTAGTGTGTATTACAAACGTATGTGGGTATTCATTTCAAACAAATAAGGGTTTCATTGCATAATTTGGACAAAGAATGTATAAGCTGTCTTACCACGCCAAGGTACCTCAATTTCAAGAGAGTCCTAAACAATACATAATAAATCATAATACAAAATTGGGAGATTATCCTAGCTTTAGTGAAGAGATAATCTTGATTTTAATAATGACAGGAGGCGAGTATTTGCTAATCTTTCTTTATTCACCTCCAATAGCAGCAAGGTAGTAACAAGTTGAACAACCAATAAGCAAAAAGCTCCTTCAACAAATGGGTTTGCAGAGTATTGCACTTCCTCTTTCTTGAGGCGAACTAAACAACAGTAACAACAGTCCTTTGAAACAAGCGAGTAGGAAGGACGATATCCAACTGGAATTCAACAAAACAGGAGAATCGTTCTTCATGTTCGGACAATGATGATAGCGAACCACAGATGCCGGTTAAGCTGAAACACAGTAAAAAACAAAGAATCGTATATTAATATAGTAACGAACTGGAAAAAAGGCATACATAAGAAATAATCAGATGAAAAAAATTTGACAGATATGTATAAGAGCAAATACATGTAAAACAATAAGCCAGAAAATAAAATATAGTCAATAGGTTAGAAAAACAAAAAGAAAAAGAAAGGGCGGGAAGAAAAACATCCAGGGAGGGAAATACTCGCCTCCTGTCATTATTAAAATCAAGATTATCTCTTCACTAAAGCTAGGATAATCTCCCAATTTTAAAACATGACAGGAGGCTCCTATTTGCAGTTTTAACGCTCACCCACAAGAAAAGAACCCGGATGAGAAGGCGGGCGAAAATAGAAAGTTCTAAAAGTTGATTCACGAGACTAATCCGCTGAACGAAGGATGTCTGTCAACGAAGCACCGGAAAGAAAAGCAGATGAAGCACCTGCTCCTCTGACAGAGTGAGAACCGAAAGAGGGGTCAACACCAGCCAAAGATAAAATCCAGCGGACCCAGCGAGCAAGAGTGGTAGAAGACACCGGATTGAAAGGCCTAACATAAGAGATCAAGAGTTGTTTGGAATCGGGAGAACGTAAAGGATTAGATCTATCCACATAAGAGCGGAGAACGGAAGGAACACAAAGTTTAGGTTCCGATGGAAAAAAAGGATAAGAGATGGAACGAGAAAAAGACTTAGTCCGACGGTCTTGAAGAACTGATGAAACATCCCAGAGAGAAGAATATTTAGGACGAGGAGGACAGGAAAGCCGGATACCCCGTAACAATTGACAAACAAGAGGGTCTCTACCCACTGGGAGACCAAGATGAGAGTCATGAGCTGCGGAGATAGCCGACCTGTAGACAATTATAGTCCTATAGGATTTCCCCTGATCAAACAAGGAAGAAAGAAAATTAATCACGAAGGGAACAGGGGCAGTAAGGGGATTGACACCCCGTTCCACACACCAATGAGACCAGGAATTCCAAGCCGAAGAGTAGCAACGTCTGGTTCCTGGGGCCCATGAATCCCAAAGGAGTCGACGAGCTGAGTCCGATAGGCCTCTGACATCCCAGGATCCCCTGAAAGAGACCAAGCTACCAGATGCAGGCGTTGATGAATGATGAGAGGATGAAAATCCCCTTTCGGATCCGTCAAGAGACTCGGAAACGAAGGAAGAAGGAGAGGATCCCGCACAGAGAGGCACAATAGATCTGGAAACCAAGGTTGGCTTGGCCAAAGAGGAGTTATTAAAGTGATCATTGACTCCTGAAGTCAAAGATAATGGATTACCCTTGTGATCATAGCGAAGGGGGGGAAAGCATACCCCCCCCATCGAGGCCAAACCTGAAGGAACGCGTCTACCGCCCTGGAAAAAGGATCCGGGAGCCAGCTGAAGTAGTCCGGGAGTTGATGATTGACTCAAGATGCAAAAAGATCCAGAACTAGAGGACCTCTGCGACACATCAGCTGTCTGAAGACAGACCGATCTAACATCCAATTGCTTGTGTCTCGCCAATAACGGGAGAACCAATCCGCTTCCAGATTGACTTTCCCCGGTAAGTATTCCGCTGAAAGCGTGATGTTCCTGTCGAAACAGAATTGGAAAATTTCCTTTGTCACTTCTGAAAGAACTTTGGAGCGCGCTCCTCCTAGGCGGTTGATATACTGAACCGCCGAGATATTGTCCATGCGCAGTAAAATGCAGCAGTCTGTCAGATGTTTGGCTAGACTGCGAATGGCGAAGGAGCCCGCTATCAGTTCTAAGCAATTTATGTGAAGAGAGTCTTCCAACCTGGACCATACTCCTCCTGTAGAGCGACCTGCGCAAGTAGCCCCCCAACCCCAAAGGCTTGCATCTGAATTGATAATTAAATCTGGGGTCATGCCAAAGATCGCGCGGCCGTTCCACGCTTGCATGTGGAGCAACCACCAAGTCAGTTCGGTGCGAACTTCCGGAGATAGGGGAACAAGCTGATCGTAGGAAGGATTCAGTCTCAGAAATTGGGCTTTGAGGCGCTGCATCGCCCTGTAATGGAGGGGACCTGGGAAAATCGCCTGGATAGAAGAGGATAAAAGGCCCACGATGCGAGCCAGAAGACGAAGGGGCACTGCCTAACGTCGAAGAAGTCGCCGAATTTCTTTTCTGATAGACATAATTTTTGAATGTGGTAGACGAAGGGTGCAGGACAGAGAATCTATCTCGAAGCCCAGAAATATAATTGATTGCACTGGGGTTAAAACTGACTTTTATCTGTTGACCACAAATCCCAAATTCTCTAGAAGAATGACAGCCATATCGGTTTGAGAAGATAACAGATCCTTGTCTGCGCCGAAAAACAAAATGTCGTCTAAGTAGATTATACAACGAATCCCTGAGGATCGCAGATAAGCTAGTACCGGCCTGAGGAGTTTGGTAAAGCACCAGGGAGCCGAACTGAGGCCGAACGGTAGGCAAGTGAATTGCCACGGTTCGTCGTCCCAGAAAAAACGGAGGAAGTGACGACTGGAAGGATGAATGGAGACCGAGAGGTAAGCATCTTTTAAGTCTAGACGCGTGAACCAGTCGTTTCGTAGTAGAAGATCTCTGAGAAGATGGATACCCTCCATCTTGAAGTGTCTGTACCTGACAAAGGAGTTGAGAGTCCTCAAGTTGATTACAGGTCTGAATTCTCCTGACTTTTTGGAGACCAGGAAAATGTTGCTGAAGAAACCGTTTGTGTCTGGGGCCCTCTGAATAGCTCCCTTGTCCCGTAGAACAACGAGTTCTCTGTGAATGAGAATCTGTTGAGGGGAAGACGACTGGGCAGGGACTGGCCAAGCCTTTTGATGGGGGGTTGAGACAAACTCTAGCCTGAAACCTTGAACCGTTTGAAGAATCCATGCATCGGCTGAAATCAGCGTCCAGTTCTGTAAGAAAAATGGGAATCTGCCTGCTGAGAATGGAGGGAAAGAAGGGTTTACAACAGTTGAACTCACCTGGTGCATATCTGGAACGACCTCTGGAACGAAAACCTCGGACTCCACTAATGCCTCTCTGTTGTTGGAATGGAAGCCTATTTGAAGGAGGTTTAAAGAAGTTTTGGGAGACGTAACTTCTGGGGCCTGAGGGCCAAAAACGGCTGGAGACGCGGCCCCGCTGTCGTCCAGCCCTGCCAAAAACACCTCTTTGAGAGGTGGGTCTGAAAACCTTCTTTAGTGACATTTGGGCTTTATTCAGAGAAGAAAAAAATGTTAACATGTTTTTGTAAGTGTTTCAAAAAGGGTTCTCCAAACAACATACCATTTGCTGACGGGCCCAATTCTTTGTCACTCAGTTCTGCCAGCTTCGGGTCAATTCTGAGGAGAGCTGCCTTTCTTCTCTCGGTAGAGAGTGCCACATTTGAATTGCCCAGTAAACAAATAGCTCGTTGAGCCCATTCACGTATAGCATGGGCGTCCGATTTTGAGCCCGAGGAGAGGGCTGAACCGGCTAAATAAAAGATTTGGGCGACAGGACCAGTAACATCCAATAATTTATCTTGGGTTAGCTTGAGACCCCTCTCTAGACCCTTGCAAGGGTCTCTGCCGGATCTTGACATAAAGGTATGCATGGACTGATCAAATTCAGGAGTGAGAGCGACCTTGTCAGGGATTATTGGGCGTGGACATTCACTCTTTAAGCGAGCTCTCACTTCCTTTTCTAAGGGGTGTCTCAGCCAGAAGTGTAAGTATTGGGAAATGTGCGGAGGAGGAACCCATTCAGTAGATCGTGGATGCCTGATAGTACGGGGATCAAACATAGGATTGCCAGATGAATCCAGAATATTAGACTCCTCCAACTTATCTACTTGATGAGATGAAGGATTCTCCGATATCTGGGGCTCACCCAGAGATGGCTTTTTCCCATGAGAAATGGAGTCATAGTGATCTCCCTCATCAGAAAAATCAGAAAGATCTGCCTGCCAAGCGTCCAATTCGCGAAATTGCTGAGAAAAATCATGGTCCTCCTCATCTGAAGACAATCTGGGAGCCCCACAAACCTCAGGGGCAGAGGTCAGCCTCACTCGTTTAGCTGGGTTCTTACCTTTGCCCGGGTTAGCCCTGGACAAAGAGCCCTTCCAGTGGCGCTTGACAATTTGAGATGACTCCATATCAGATACCTCAGAATCTTGAGAGTCTGCAGGATCCTGAGTGGACATAGAGGTCTGAACTAGCTCAGAAGACTGTGGCAAGATGCCTGCAAGTGCTTTTTCTAAAGATGCTGAAACAGCAGCATTAATGAGAGCCTGAAGGTCATCAGACCCTAAGGTAGACTTTTGAGAGTCAGACATAATAAGCAATAAAATAGGGGCTCACCCTATTAGCAAAAATTGAAAGAATAATAAAATAGTCCAAGAGAAGGGAATAAGCAGGGGAACACCCTGTGAGGCACAGAAAAAAATTCACAATGATACAGTGAAATTATATGACTAGGAAGAGGGGCTCACCGTCTGTGGCAGAAAGAGAAAAAATATATATATATATATATTGCTGAACGATGTGATAAGGAAGAGGGGCTCACCCTCTGAGGCAGAAAATAAAAATATATGAAAACAATATGAAAAGGAAGAGGGGCTCACCCTCTGAGGCAGAAAGACAAGGCAGCAAAATAAATATGGAAGGGGCTCACCCTCGTGTAAACCGAGACTTTAGAATGGAAAAAACAGGGAGAAAAGATGAGCTCCGACTGCGAGGGCTAGAAGCAGTGCATGCGAGGAACGGGATGACGGAGTACAAAATGGCGTCCGAGATCTCGCGATATGCGAGATTTGAAAAAAATGGCCGAGACTAAGAAGATAGAAGACGGGAATCGGGCGCAAAGGAAGAGAAACAGTTCTGAGGTAAAAAACAGGCAGGAAGAACGGGGAAAGAAAGGGGATCGTTTAAGACAGTGTAGGTGGATCAAGGGAGACAAGTGAAACCACGGACGAATAAACGGACAATAGAAGAGGAAAAAAAACAAAGTTAGATAAAGATTAATAAGTTTAAATTGGGTAAAATTGGGTTAAAATAAAAGAAGGAAATCATTGAAATTAAACAGAATAATAAGTAAAGCACAAAACATCAAATAAAATTGAAATTTGTCACAACTTATTGGAGACAAGAAAACTCTGACCTTGCTAGGTGGAGGTGAGCAGCAAGAAAGAGGAAGTGCAATACTCTGCAAACCCATTTGTTGAAGGAGCTTTTTGCTTATTGGTTGTTCAACTTGTTACTACCTTGCTGCTATTGGAGGTGAATAAAGAAAGATTAGCAAATAGGAGCCTCCTGTCATGTTTTAAAATTAAAATTAGGCACTGATAAAGCGGATTTTTGTGGAAACGCGTATATGTTGATGTACTGCTATTAAAACCTGATGCATAACTGAATTAAAATTATTAATGAGTCTTCTATGAGGGACAGTGTCAAATGCTTTACTGAATCCTAGAAAAACTATATCTACTATTCCCCCATGTCTATTATTTTAGTTACCTAATCAAAACAATCTATGAGGTTTTTTTTACAAGATCTCCCTGCTGTAAATCAATGCTGTTTGGGATCTTGCAAGCAATTTAAAGGAATAGTAATACTTAAAATGTAAAAAAATATATGTTGTAGGGTTTATCCCCCTGAGTAAAACAAGAGTACTCCCACCGCTGAAAGGTGTTTCATTCAAAAGTTATTAATTTTCAAAGTTGAATTTTTTAGGTGCAATATCACAGTGGCCTGAAATTGTACAGTGGCACTGTTGCTACACCATCCTATGGAGATTTATGGTCCCGGGACATTTTTACATTTTAAGTATTACTATCCCTTTAAGACTAAAGCACTAAACTACCTGACGTGCTCAAAAAAATCCAATATTACTAACATTTATGAATTCAGAAAACACATTTGATAAAGTGAGATGGAGATAGATATCTTATAGCTGTGCTACAACATGTAGGATACCTTTCAGAGCCCTTTACCATCTCTAATAAAACAGGCAGGTATGTCCCTAATTTCACATTCTTTTATCCTAGCTTAGAAGCCCCTTTTGAACCACATATGTGACTCTCCCTTTATCACAGGTATCCTGACTTTTCAGGGCTCTGTGAATTGCCAGTTTTGCTGATGATATACTTTTTATTTTCTACAACCTAATCACTCCCAGTTTACTATCTAAACTCAATAAATCATAAAATGAATGATCCAAGCGCTAGTAGTATCTCTAAAAATATGTATTAAATAAAAATATATAAGATGGAATTCATTAATTTATAAAGCTGTATTCTTACTAAAAAAAACAAAAGGGAATGCATATCAGAAAATGAATAATCCATGAGCTAGTAGAATCTCTATAAATATTTCTCATATATATATATATATATATATATATATATATATATATATATATATATATAATTAAGATGGTATTAATTAATAATATTAGACACAGCAGACAAGAATGCATATATATATAATAATATATATAATATAATTTTTGTTTAACATTGTATCTACCACCCACCAAATTCAGGTGGAAGGGGTTTTCATTCACTTTTTTCCCCACCATAACCTTTTCAGTTTGTGCTCCACATGTGCATCAAGCCTCAATAGCAAGTCAGTAAAACCTCATGCTGACAAGTTGCATTGACATCTGGATTTGCATCTCTTCCTGAGTTGTGTCTTAAAGCTGTTGCTCAGCATATACATACTCTAAGGAATCCATGTATAAAGTGGAATCTGAGGCAAAAAGGTGATTCCTTGTTAGACATATTTGCATATGCCTACCCAGAATCCCTTGCAGTAGTAACAACACTGCACATGTGAGATTTCTGTGGGAAAAGCAAGTCTTATGGCTTGACTGGTGCGTCAAATTTTTGTTTAACATTGTATCTACCACTATATATATATATATATATATATATATATATATATATATATATATATATATATATACGTATCTGGTTGGGAAGCACTCCAACAGAAAAACTCAAACACCTAGGTGCTCAATAGTGATGAGCGAGCACCCCAATGCTCGGGTGTTCGGGTGCTCTGACCGAGCACCCCCTGAGGCTCGAGTGCTCGGCCGAGCACCCGAGCCCCATTGAAGTCAATGGGAGGACTCGAGCATTACACCAGGCACCCCCTGCTCTGATGAGGGGAGGGTGCCTGGTCCATAGGAAAAGGGCAGAAAAAGATGGAAACACTACAGAAATGGTTCAGGGACAGCATAGGGAGGATGTCTGGATGCACCTTGGACTCCAACATCGCTGCTGGGAACGATCTTTCGCCCGTAGTACGCCATTTTTACAGACTAACCATAAAACACACAAAAAGGAAAATAAAAACGACTTTAGGCGAAAAATTGTTACCAAACAATATTTGCTGTATATTTACTTGTATATCATCTGCAAATTCTCCCAAAAATTTCCTTGATTTTCAGAACTGAGGCCATGATTAAGAGGGAAACGTGCGCAGAGGCAAATTCTCCCAAAAATTTCCTTGATTTTCAGAACTGAGGCCATGATTAAGAGGGAAACGTGCGCAGAGGCAAATTATCCCAAAAATTTCCTTGATTTTCTGAACTGGGGCCATGATTAAGAGGGAAACGTGCGCAGAGGCAAATTCTCCCAAAAATTTCCTTGATTTTCAGAACTGAGGCCATGATTAAGATGGAAACGTGCGCTGAGCTGACCATCTAAAACATTATGGGTGAGGGTCTGCTGCAGAGCTGACCATCCTAAACATTATATGCGAAGGCCCGCTAGTGAGCTGACGCTATAAAACATTATATGAGAGGGCCCGCTAGAGAGCTGACCCAATAAAACATTATATGAGAAGGCCCGCTGGTGAGCTGACCTATATAAAAATTGTCAAACAGGGCCCGCTGGTGAGCTGACCCTATATAAAAATTATATCACAGGGCCCGCTGGTGAGCTGGCCCTATATAAAAATTATATCCCAGGGCATATGGAAGAGGAGGAGGAGGATGAGAATATTAAGAGTCAACCATATACCCGTTTTTTGGGTGGAAGGGGTGAATGGGAATACAGAGTATTCCCATCATTGTAAATAACATATATAAAGTGAGTTTATGTTCCCCCGGGGCTTTCCTCCAGTGGAGTGGAGAAGTCAGGGGAAATCCAGGCCTTGTTCATTTTTATAAGTGTCAACCTATCAGCATTTTCAGTGGAAAGGCGGATACGCTTATCTGTTATGATGCCACCAGCAGCACTAAATACCCGCTCAGACAGAACACTGGCGGCAGGGCAGGCCAGCACCCCAAGGCGTAGAGTGCCAGTTCATACCACGTGTCCAGCTTGGACACCCAGTAGTTGTAAGGCACAGAGGGATCATTGAGGACGCTGACACGGTCTGCTACGTACTCCTTCACCATCTTCCAAAACTTTTCCCTCCTTGTGACACTAGGCTGCGCATCAGGGTGAGGGTGCTGGCGGGGTGTCATGAAGGTGTCCCACGCCTTGGAGAGTGTTGCCCTGCCTTTGTCGGAACTGCTGTGTGCTCCCCTTTTCTCCCCTTCTCGGTTGGCCAAGGTAGCACGTACTCTGCCGCCAGCGTTGTCAGATGGAAAATTTTGGAGCAATTTTTCGACAAGAACCTTCTGGTATTGCAACATTTTGCTTGTCCTCTCCACCGGAGGAATGAGAGATGAGAAATTCTCTTTGTAGCGGGGGTCCAGAAGGGTGAACACCCAGTAATCCGTGTTGTCTAAAATGCGTACAACGCGTGGGTCACGGGAAAGGCAGCCTAACATAAAGTCAGCCATGTGTGCCAGAGTACCAACAGTCAAGATTTCGCTGTCCTCACCAGGAGGATGACTCTCAATATCCTCATCCTCTTCCTCCTCTTCTGCCCACCCACGCTGAAGAGATGGAACTAAAGTTCCATGGCTACCCTCTGTAGCGGAGGCAACCGTGTCTTCCTCCTCCTCCTCCTCCGCCTCCTCCAATTGTCGCTGAGAAGACGAAGTGAGGGTGCTCTGGCTATCACCTTGTGTAAGCTCTTCCTCCCGCATTTCCACCTCTTCCACATGCAAAGCGTCGGTTTTAATTGTGAGCAGCGAGCGTTTCAGTAGACACAGAAGTGGGATGGTTACACTGATAATAGCGTTATCGCCGCTCACCATCTGTGTCGATTCCTCAAAATTGCGTAAAACCTCGCAGAGGTCTGACATCCATTCCCACTCCTCACTTCTGATTACAGGAAGTTGAACGGAGAGGCGACGACCGTGTAACAGCTGGTACTCCACTACTGCCCTCTGCTGCTCACAAAGCCGGGCCAACATGTGGAAGGTGGAGTTCCAGCGCGTGCTCACGTCACACAGCAGCCGGTGAGCTGGCAATTGTAAGCGCTGCTGCAGCTTCAACAGGCCGGCTGAAGCTGTTGATGACTTACGGAAATGTGCACACACGCGGCGCACCTTGGTCAAGAGATCATGCACATTGGGGTAGGTTTTTAGAAATCGCTGCACCACTAAATTAAATACATGCGCTAGGCATGGTACGTGTGTGAGCTTGCCGAGCTCCAAAGCCGCCACCAAGTTACGCCCATTATCACACACAACCATGCCTGCTTGCAGGTTGAGTGGCGAGAGCCACTGCTCGGTCTGGTGACTAATCCCCTGCAACAGCTCTGAGGCCGTGTGCTGTTTGTCCCCAAGGCAGATCAGCTTCAGCACGGCCTGTTGACGCTTCCCCACTGCAGTGCTACACTGCTTCCAGCTACTGGCTGATGGGGGAGTGGCGCTGTGTGTAGAGAATTCGGAGGTGGAAACGGAGGAGGAGGAGCCAATAACGTAGGTGCTGGTGGAAACCCTGATGGAGGTAGGGCCCGCAATCCTCGGCGTGGGTAGCACCCGTGCCATCCCAGGGTCCGAGTCGCTCCCAGCCTCCACGACATTCACCCAGTGTGCCGTCAGGGAAATGTAGCGTCCCTGGCCACAAGCACTTGTCCATGTGTCAGTCGTTAAGTGGACCTTCCCAGTAACTGCGTTGGTCAGGGCACGGGTGATGTTACGGGACACATGGTGGTGTAATGCGGGGATGGCACACCGGGAAAAGTAGTGGCGGCTGGGGACCGCGTACCGAGGGACAGCTGCTGCCATCAGGCTGCGGAAGGACTCAGTGTCCACAAGCCTAAATGGCAGCATTTCGATGGCCAGTAATTTTGAAAGGTGTGAGGTTAGTGCTATGGCCTGTGGGTGGGTGGCTGGGTACTTTCTCTTGCGCTCAAATGCCTGGGGTAACGACATTTGGACGCTGTGCTGGGACAGGGAAGTGGATGTGGTCGCTGATGGTGCTTCAGATGCTACAGGTGCAGGGCGGGAGGTATGCGGGCCTGCGCCTTCGACAGGCGATTGGCCGGCACCGAAAACAGGGGAAGAGGAGGCAGTGGTGTGGCCTGCAGACACAGATGGGCGATCCAGGCGTTCCTCCCACTTACTACGGTGCTTGGATGCCATGTGTCGGATCATGCTGGTGGTGGTGAGGTTTCTAGTGTTCATGCCTCGGCTCATTCTGGTGTGGCACAGGTTGCAAACTACAATTCTTTTGTCGTCCGCACTTTCCTTAAAAAAACGCCATACCGCGGAACACCTACCCCTTGGCAAGGTAGATTTACGCAAGGGGGTGCTCCGTGGAACATTTGCGGGCCGGTTTGGTGCGGTCCGCCTTCTTTCTGTAGCCACACCACTGCCTCTTCCAGCCTGTTGCGGTGCTGCAGATGGCTCACCCTCAGGACTGCTGTCATCGCTCGGCTCTACACCTTCCCAGGTGGGGTCAGTCACCTCATCGTCCACCAAGTCCTCCTCCACTTCCTCACTCTGATCATCCTCCTCAAGTCTTGATCCCACCACATACTCAGTCATTGACAACTGTATAACATTCTCCTCAACAAGGTCTTGAGACGGAAATAGTGGTTGATTTAATGGCAACTGTGTCTCATCATCATCATCATCATCATCCACTACTTCCTTTGACCTTAAATGCCGTTCACATCTGTCATCTTCTTGTGATTGGGTAGCCTCTAGAGGTTGTGAATCAGGGCACAAGATGTCATGTTCCTCTGCAAGCGTGCTTGGAGAGAGGGTCAAATGAAGGATTGGTGATGAGACGAGCTCCTCACTATATCCCAGTGTGGGATCACTTCTTTGACCAGACCGTGTATGGTGGGAGGAAGGATGATCAGAGTGAGGATTATGTTGACCAGACTCTTGGCTACTGAGAGTGGACTTGGTGGAAGACAGGGTGGTGCTTAACCGACTGGAAGCAGTATCAGCTGTCATCCAACCGACCACCTGTTCTCAGTGGTCGGACCTCGAGAGTGATGTCCTGCGACGCCCTGTAAAATTACACATGAAGCTAGGTATGGTGGATGTCTTTCTTTCTTGTGCTCTGGCACCAGGCACAGTTTCTCCGCGTCCTGACCCGCGCCCTGAACTTTCAGGATCACGTCCACTTCCCCGTCCCTTTTTACCCGCCTTCTTCATCTTACACAGAATATGTGACTTTAATATTTGAGTTTGAAAACTTAACAGTATTTCTTATTATTCTGCAACTCTGCACAGTACACAGAATAGGCTGCTAAACGGCGGTGAAACACACTGAATGGAATATGTGACTTTGATATTTTAGTTTGAAAACTTAACAGTATTTCTTATTATTCTGCAACTCTGCACAGTACACAGAATAGGCTGCTAAACGGCGGTGAAACACACTGAATGGAATATGTGACTTTGATATTTTAGTTTGAAAACTTAACAGTATTTCTTATTATTCTGCAACTCTGCACAGTACACAGAATAGGCTGCTAAACGGCGGTGAAACACACTGAATGGAATATGTGACTTTGATATTTTAGTTTGAAAACTTAACAGTATTTCTTATTATTCTGCAACTCTGCACAGTACACAGAATAGGCTGCTAAACGGCGGTGAAACACACTGAATGGAATATGTGACTTTAATATTTGAGTTTGAAAACTTAACAGTATTTCTTATTATTCTGCAACTGTACAGAGTACACAGAATAGGCTGCTAAACGGCGGTGAAACACACTGAATGGAATATGTGACTTTGATATTTTAGTTTGAAAACTTAACAGTATTTCTTATTATTCTGCAACTGTACAGAGTACACAGAATAGGCTGCTAAACAGCGGTGAAACACACTGAATGGAATATGTGACTTTAATATTTGAGTTTGAAAACTTAACAGTATTTCTTATTATTCTGCAACTCTGCACAGTACACAGAATAGGCTGCTAAACGGCGGTGAAACACACTGAATGGAATATGTGACTTTAATATTTGAGTTTGAAAACTTAACAGTATTTCTTATTATTCTGCAACTCTGCACAGTACACAGAATAGGCTGCTAAACGGCGGTGAAACACACTGAATGGAATATGTGACTTTAATATTTGAGTTTGAAAACTTAACAGTATTTCTTATTATTCTGCAACTCTGCACAGTACACAGAATAGGCTGCTAAACGGCGGTGAAACACACTGAATGGAATATGTGACTTTGATATTTTAGTTTGAAAACTTAACAGTATTTCTTATTATTCTGCAACTCTGCACAGTACACAGAATAGGCTGCTAAACGGCGGTGAAACACACTGAATGGAATATGTGACTTTAATATTTGAGTTTGAAAACTTAACAGTATTTCTTATTATTCTGCAACTGTACAGAGTACACAGAATAGGCTGCTAAACGGCGGTGAAACACACTGAATGGAATATGTGACTTTAATATTTGAGTTTGAAAACTTAACAGTATTTCTTATTATTCTGCAACTGTACAGAGTACACAGAATAGGCTGCTAAACGGCGGTGAAACACACTGAATGGAATATGTGACTTTAATATTTGAGTTTGAAAACTTAACAGTATTTCTTATTATTCTGCAACTCTGCACAGTACACAGAATAGGCTGCTAAACGGCGGTGAAACACACTGAATGGAATATGTGACTTTGATATTTTAGTTTGAAAACTTAACAGTATTTCTTATTATTCTGCAACTCTGCACAGTACACAGAATAGGCTGCTAAACGGCGGTGAAACACACTGAATGGAATATGTGACTTTGATATTTTAGTTTGAAAACTTAACAGTATTTCTTCCTATTCTGCAACTCTGCACAGTACACAGAATAGGCTGCTAAACTGCGGCGAAGCACACTGAATGGAATATGTGACTTTGATATTTTAGTTTGAAGACTTAACAGTATTTCTTCCTATTCTGCAACTCTGCACAGTACACAGAATGTGCTGCTAAACTGCGGCGACGCACACTGAATGGAATATGTGACTTTGATATTTTAGTTTGAAGACTTAACAGTATTTCTTCCTATTCTGCAACTCTGCACAGTACACAGAATGTGCTGCTAAACTGCGGCGACGCACACTGAATGGAATATGTGACTTTGATATTTTAGTTTGAAGACTTAACAGAATGTGCTCTAATCTGCAACTTTGCACACTAAACAGAATGTGCTCTAATCTGCAACTTTGCACACTAAACAGAATGTGCTCTAATCTGCAACTTTGCACACTAAACAGAATGTGCTCTAATCTGCAACTTTGCACACTAAACAGAATGTGCTCTAATCTGCAACTGTGCACACTAAACAGAATGTGCTCTAATCTGCAACTTTTCACACTAAACAGAATATTTTTTTTTTTTTTTTTTTTTTTTTTTTTCCCCCCACACAAAATAACCTGCTGCCCCCACACACAGTAGTCCTAAAAAGGACTTTTGGTTCTTTTATTTCACAATTTTTTTTTTCCTCCCTACACTGCCTTTCCCTTCCTATCCTCAGCTCTCCCTGGCTCAGACTGAGCCGAACTCGATGGTCAGGTGCTATACAGCACCCGACCACGGGTTCTGGCCAGCCAATCAGTGTAATGCCAGCAGCCAACATGGCTGCTGGCATTACACCGATGTCAGAGCCTCCCTGCACGTTTATTGGCTGCGCAGCAGCCGCAAAACGTGCGGGGAGGAGACCCGAACATGGCGGGCGAGCACATGCGGTACTCGTACGAGTACCGCCATGTGCCGAGCAGAGCGATGCTCGAGCCGATCCGAGCATCGGCCGAGCATGCTCGCTCAACACTAGTGCTCAAGTATTTGGGATATGATTAATACCAATATATATAGATTCTATAAGCAGCTATAGGACAAAAGGGGTTCCCATTCAAAATCCCCCCAAATGGAAATGTATGTCACAAAATTAATAATCCAAGAGCTAGTAGTATCTCTAAAAATATTTATTAGATACATATATATGATGATATTAATTACTAATTTTAATTAGACACAGGAGACAAAAGTGCATATATATATATGTCTAGACAGGATATATATATATATATATATATATATATATATATATATATATATTTATATACACCAATAGAAACGATTATACCAGCACTCTCAGGATTTTTTCGTTGCAAATTTATTTCAGTGTCAACATTTCAATGCACTACAAGCATTTTCATCGGGACCAAAGAGCCGAACACCATCCCCCTCTTTAATATACCCTAAATAACGGAAAAACCCTCCAAGACAATCTGTAACGTCATGTATGACATCATCACGTGCCCCCTTCCTATTAAATCATGAAGATATCACTAAATTACTATATACTACAAATATCAATGAATTATCGCATAGAATCACAACGTGAAGGAAATCCTAATTGAGTAAGATATATACAAGTAAGCAGCACACAAACCCATACATGCAAGGTGCATCGTGTCCACTTGTTATGCCAATCTCACCAGTCCTCATGTTAGGTGGCACCTGTGGGTACTTATCCCAACACAGAGACACCAAATGATTTAGACATAGTGTGTGCATACTGCATGTCACGAAGCACCTTACATGGCTAAATTGAAATTACCCAATATTCTGTCCTATAGTGATTAGTAGCCGACATTTCAGAAAAAAAGCCACATTAATAGTCCTGTGTAATAAAGTCTTGTCCCTTAATTGACCTATTGGATCTTGATAAACATCTGTCTTTCTATATGAATAAAAGGTCAGACCGGTATACATCGCATAGTTCCAGAGGAACACCCACACATCGCAGCGCTTGTATCTAATAAATATTTTTAGAGATACTACTTGCTCTTGGATTATCAATTTTGTGACATACATTTCCTTTTGGGGGGGATTTTGAATGGGAACCCCTTTTGTCCTATAGCTGCTTATATAATCTATCTATATATATATATATATATATATATATATATATATATATATGTATTCTTCATCTTTGTGCAAACAAATAACTGCACTTTTCCTATACTAAATAAATGCAGCACACTTTCACAGTCAAAGAGGAACTACAACAAATCTCAAATGGTGAATATTAACTCTCCAGTAGTTAAAGCTTTTGGGCTGCAAGAACCTTTGCCTTTCCACTGGGCAGAACACAGAATGAAATATATTGGGATTTATATTGTCCTCTCACAACAGCATTTTATATCTACAAATTGGAACCCTCTTGTTCAGAATAAAGCTCTCAAATTAAAGAAGTGGAACTCACTCTTCATATTGTGGATGAGGAGAATCAGCTTGATAAAAAAAACCATAGAAAGCATAAAAATGCCAAAGTTCTCGCAAAATTCATTGGCAGAAGGGAAAAGGCAGACATTTTATGTATTTTCTATGAGTCGGAATTTCAGATGAAAAAGCAGTAAATTGTGGGGGGATTTCACAAAAAAAAAGTGAAAAAATAGTAGTTTTTGTCCATCCTGTCACAGTTCCCAGAGAAGTTCAGAAGTCAGTATGGTATAGGTAAATGCAATTTATTAATAGCAGTGGTAGGCAAATATATAAAATCAGAAGTAGGCAAATATATACAAAGAAACACACAGAGGGTTACAAGCCAATAAGCACAGTTATCAAAAATAATAGGCTGCCAAGCTTGACCACAATGCTAGAGACTAGGCCTTAGCCACTGGTAGTCTCTACCAGAATCAGGAACAGAACAGGAGCAGGAACTGGGTCAGGAACAGGAACACAGGATGTTGATCTGAAGTAGGAGATGTACCGACGCACGCCTGCCATCAGTAAGGAGAGAACTCTGACTCAGCCTGCAGTCAGAGAGGGAGTACACAGAGCCCAAGGTAAGAGAACTGCTAAGCACAACAACGCAAGGGCAACTGGGTCAGGACTCAGTCTGCCTTTTAAACCCCTCCACAAGAAGTAGGTAGGAGGAGCAGCTCAGAGGGAGGAAGTAGGTAGGAGGAAGTAGGGAGGAGGAGACTACAGGAAGCAAACACATAAAACAGAAGCCTGCTGCATGCTTGAAGCCTCATGCCTGTAGATGACGCTGAAACTAAGGTAAGCTGTAACACATGCCTACTGATAAAATCCTAAAATGGATATCAAACAGGAGAAGCCTATAAGACATGTACCAAACACATGTAATGTAGCAGTGTTTATGATGCATCTTTTATTATGGATTTACAATTCCCGAAATAACATGGTTTTTCATATGCCTCTGATTCTACAAGACAAGCACAAATGATTAGTAGTACAATATGTCAAATTAAATTAGAAGTTTTTGCTCACAATAAAGCTTCTGTATCTAGAGCATCAGGGACATAAATAGCAGGTGAACCTGAAGAAATATCAAAGCACTTAAAGTCATCTTCAAATCAATACTTGCCAAACAAGTGGATATTTAAAATAGAAAAAGCTCCATTATTCTGAATCAGACTAACATCAGTGCAACAAGATCGAACATATTTCATTGAGGGGGGAAATAACTTTCTATCCATCTACAGATGAACACATAAAATAGTATATGTGGGAAAAGAGGTATTATTTTACACACTGAATGCCTGAGATACTAGCCTATACTATACTAAACTAATGGCTAAACACTAGATGCCCTTATATAAAATGTTATAGGTGACCCCAGCACCAAACTTTTTTGCATTGGTTAGTTGTGTGGTACAAGTGGTTTGGTTTGTGACAGTCCCATTTTGGAAGAGATCCTATCTAAGGGTGGGCTTTAAACAAAGCATTATCTGCTTTAAAGGGATAGTAATACTTCGTTTTAACTTTATTTTATTTTGTAGGCATTAAAAAAACACGAAGATAAGTCTTATCTCTCAAACCTTTATGGTTTAAGAGATATTCACAAGCAAAGTTTCCCCTCCCCGCCCCTTTTACCTAGTGTAAGCCATCTCTTCTCAGATGTGAATCTGGTTGTAAGAACAGACAGATAACAGCAGGGGACAATCTTCTTTATATGAAAACAATGAAAGCCCTACCCCCCTTGACAAGCTTTTCAGATTTTTCCCTTATCTTAATTGAAGATTGTCCCTCTGTGCAATCTACTGGGCACCTTCCTTCTGCTTTGGATGAGCAGTGTTACATCAGTAAAAGGGGTGGGAGGGGGACACTTTGTCATTGAATTACTCATGAACTACAACTCTGACAGAACTGAAATAACACTCTCCAAAGTCCAAATACTATGATGATTAATTAGAGCTGTTTTTATTATGAAACATTACTATCCCTTTAAATAAAGCAGTTCAAATCGTTGTGGTTTCTGCCCATTGGCAAACATTTTTTTCTACTTTTTCAATTTCATGTTTTTCTCCTTTTCTTTATAAAAAGTGACGTTTCCTAGGAAGTGAAACACAATGCAAGCAGCTACAGAGAGGGATTGGGTGCTGGGCTGTTGTGATGTGAGTTGTTTTGCAAAATTGAGGAAGGAGACGCTCATAGTGAATGCTATCACTATGCGGAAGTGGAATAATAATAAAAGGAGGAGCTGTAACGACCTTTACACATTTACACAATGAGGATAAGGAGGAAGTGAAAGTATCTGGAGGCCGTGATTCCTCAGACCCAATGATGGACAGTCCCCCTACATCACCCCTAGGGATCTTGGGGAAAAGAGGGTAGTAGTGTGAGCAGGACAGGTCTGCTGCCATTGCTGCATTTGCTGTCAGTTTTGCACCTGTTAGGGTGTCTTGTGATACTCATGTAGCACCTACTTGAGTGGTACAATGGAACTCCTATTATTTACCTTTATTTACTTTTATTATTTGCCCTAATTCATTTTGAGATACCACAGAGCTTTCAATTGTAATGGAGCTACACTGGTAATACCACATCACTTACAAATTAAATTGAGCTGCATAAGTTACAACTGAAATAGAGTAACATTAAGAATAGCCACATAGCTTACAGTTGAAGTGGTGCTACACAAGTTGCCTAAAATTGAAATGGAGCTAAACTAGTGATACCACAGAATTTAGGGAGACAATGAGAAAAGGGGGTAAGGGGGTATAAACAGTTCAGAAAGGCAAGAGGAGGGGGAAAAACAATAGTGAAAAAGAGTCATAGGGGTGGGCAAAAAGTGAAAAATTTCCAGCGAAAAATTTTGCGCAACCGTGCCAATTTTTCACTTTTCCTGCAAAAACTTTTGCCGTTCCGCCTATGCAAAAATGTACTCCTTTTCGCCTATTTTAACACATTTTTCGCCTATATTTCCAATGGGTACTACATTTTCTACTGTAATATTACTGCTTGTGAGGGCTGAAGTTTAGAAATAAGTGGCTGAAAGTCAAAGTTGTAAGTCCTACAGCAAGATATGCCTTGAAAAATGTGCTAGCATGCAGAATGCATTTGTCCTTTGCCCACAACACTAACTTCCTTCTTAAGTGACACTGACACATATTCATGATGTCAAGTAATAAAAAATAAATAAAATACAACCTACAATGTGGCAGATGTATATGGTGGTGGTGGTGGGGGGGGGACTGGCATTGTGTGATTTGTGTATGTATTTTTGTACCATTGTCACATGCTATCCTCCTTCTCAGATTAATGACAAACATAACTTATCAGTCATAGCAGTGGACTGGTCCCAAGTGTTGAAAATAATGGCAACCCTTCTTCACATCTCTCTTCCACCTCCTCATCTGTGCTGCTGTTAATATATTTGTTCTGTCTATGTCTGTCATCATATGTGGTTTCTGCTACCTGATACTTAGATGGTATGAGATGTTGGTACATTTTTAAGAATGTTAGTCTCCCAACATTGCTGCTTGATAGCCGTGTCCTGTGGTCACTGACAATATAACCAGCTGCACTGAAAACCCTCTCAGACTCAACGCTTGCTGGAGGACAACTGAGGCTTTCCACTGCAGTCCATGTCAATGCTGGCCACACACACTGCTTTGTTTGTCAGTAGACCATGGGGTCATTGTTTCTGCCTAAAACGTTGCTATCCTGCAAGTATGAGGAAACCATCTCACTTGCAATGGGACCACTCCCAGCAGCAATACAGTGTTCATATGTGTCAGTTACCAACCCATACTCAGGGAGCAAGTCCCAAAGAGATGTGCCGCCACCACCACCACCACTACCAATGCTGGGTTTTTGCTGCCTCTGCTGAGACCCATGAATTGCCTTGTGCTCCAAATGGGATTTTCTGGTTGATGATGTAGCCGCTTCTGCTGGTTCAATGCTTTGCTGCCTTCCTTTTCACTATACTGCCTAGATGTTTGTTGTGCCCTCACTTTCTCCCTCTCACCCTCCACAATGCAACCCTCCACTCGATCAATAAGCATGTCATGATATTCCTTAACAGAATCCAATTCCTCAGAGAGTTAGTGATGATCGCCATGACTCCTTGTTGTGACAAACCGCTGATGATCCTTTGGCAGAAATTCTGAAATTTTCTGTTTAAAGCGGGGGTCCAGCAAAGTGGCAAGAATGTATTCCTCATTGCTTTTAATGGACACTATACAAGGATCTTGTTCAAAGCACTCTAACATGTCCTTTACCAGCTGATGCATGTCTGTGTTGTCATTATGGTAAGAATCCTCAGCCATGCTCCTCATTTTTTTCTGCAATAAAAATATCAGTGGTAGAATTTCACTAATTCCTGCCCCAATGCGACTCACCAGCATGGTTGCCTCCTCAAAGGGTTTCAGCAGCTCATATACATCGCACATTAGTTGCCATTGGCCAGGTGACAAAGAGGCTCCCTCCAAAGTCTTCCAGTTTTGCATGGTGTACTCACTAATGGCCATATTCTGCTCATACAAATGCTCTAACATGCACATGGTAGAATTCCACCTGGTAGGGACCTCCATTTTCAGCTGGTGATGGGGCAGGTTGTTACGCTCTTGTATGGAATTTAGAGCATTGAGTGCACTGTAGGAGCGACTAAAATGGGCACAGATTTTGCGGGCAATAGTAAGCATCTCTTTGAGTGTCTCAGATTCTGCCAGGAATCTGGTCACAACTAAATTTAGCACATGAGCAAAGCAGGGCACATGCACCATACTACCAATTCTCAAAGCAGTGATTATGCTGGAGCCGTTATCAGCAGACACAAAACCAGCTTTTAAGGAGCTTGGTACAAGCCATTCCCCTATCACCTGCTCTAGCTTACTCATCTACAGCTTTGTGGGATTGTCTCTCAAAACTCTGCATGAACAAGGTGGCATGACGATGGTATGGGCTATCCTCCTGCTGCTGCTGCTGCTGTCGCCTTTTAATCACAGTGCCATAACCAGAAGCATGATTACTGGCTTTCACCTGATGCTCTAAGCTAGTGTTGTCCACTGTTGGTGCTGGGAGGGAAAGCCAGTGAGCAGTCACAGTCATATAGTCTGTGCTCTGCCCACTTGTCCACATATCTGTTGTCAGGTGGATTTTCTTGCCATAAGCACTTTTAAGTCCTTTGCCCACCACTCTAACCACCTGCTTGTACAATTCAGGCACAGCTGTCCTGGAAAAATAACTGCGGCTTGGGATATTCCAGCGTGGAGCTACACATGACATCAGTTCTCTGAAACCTCGGTTTTCTACAAAAGAATACTGCAGCATGTCCATTGCCAACATCTTGGCAACCTTGCAATTCCAAAGGAGTACTTTGGGATTGTTTTTGTGATGTATTTGACTCCTTCCCAGGAACTCAGTCAGTGTGGGTTGTCAGGACATGGCAGAAGAACCCTGAAACTTTATTGCTTTAACATTATTAGAGGAGGTGGTGGCGGTAGATGCAGCATGTGTGGGCAGTCTATGACTCTTGCCATCTCCTACAGAAAAGCCAGAGTCATCATACTCCTCTGCAGCAGGAGCCATAGGTGTTATTTGTACCAAACTAACTGTTGGCACTGGCAGTAGCACACTCTCTGATACCTAAATAACTTCACTACTTCTTTTTTCTGCCCTAGAGCCCTAGGAACATTTTAAAGTGCTTCTGCTACTGCTAGTTGTGGCACATTTGGCCTGCTGACAGTGTGTCTCCCAGTCAGACCTGTGGTTGTGCTTCAGGTGAGATCTCATAGAGGATGTGATTAGGTGTGAGCCTACTCACAGGCTTTTTGCATAGGCAACATATAGCAACATGCTTAGCTTGAGGATCCTGAGTGAAGTATCTGCATACTGTGGACTTCATGGAATGAGTGGTTCCTGAGGTGGTGCTGCTGCTACTACTACTGGGGCTAGATGTTGATGCAATTCTACTGCCACTACTACTAGTTGTCAAAGGTGCAGCACTTACAGCAGCAGCAGCAGTGGCACTCGTCATATCTAACATTGTGAATGTTAACCTGTGTTGTTGTTGCTGAGTACTCAAAACAGGTGTGTGTGGCTGAGTGGGACTTGGACTTTGAAGAGGCGATGGTGATGACTGATAGGGTGACTGTGCTTGTCCAGGATCATACTTTTCAATGGCTTTCTCAAACAGTTTATAGACAGGCACAGTGCTCCTTAAAAGTGGTAGAAGATTCAGACTTTGACTTTCTGCTAACCTTATAGCCCTGTCATCATCCTCACTCTCAACTTCATCTGTATCTGACCAAGAGAAGGATGCTGGAGGGATATATTCTAGATCTGCATCATCATCAGTCATCATTAGCTCATCCTCAGCAGCATCAGCATCACCTACCACTTCTTGCCCAGTTTGCCCACTACTACCCTTATATTCCTCTAAGCTTTTGGAGGTCTCAAACTATTTCTTTTAACTTTTACTGTAACAAAGTTCCCTATTATGGGTGTTTTGGTGCTTGTTTGTCTGATGCAGCAGGCGGTTCAGCTGCTACACCTTCCTCTATTATGCTATTGCCAGCATCATCTTGTTGTCATCTTCAGTGTTCTCCTTATTTGCTTCTTTATTTCTACTGGCACTGGTGGTACTGAAACTAGTTTTGCTGAGACCTTGATAAACTGCATCCTCCCTTGGAGTAGAGGGATCATCATTAGTGTTGAGCGAGCACCCCGATGCTCGGGTGCTCTGACCGAGCACCCCCTGAGGCTCGAGTGCTCGGCCGAGCACCCGAGCCCCATTGAATCCAATGGGGCGACACGAGCATTATACCAGGCACCCCCTGCTCTGATGAGGGGAGGGTGCCTGGTCAATGCCCCCCTTCATCTCCGCTATGCCCCCTTCATCTCCGAATGCCCCCTTCAGCTCCGCAATGTCCCCCTTCATCTCCGCTATGCCCCCTTCATCTCCGCTATGCCCCTCTTCCACAATGTCCCCCTTCATCTCCGATATGCCCCTCTTCCACAATGTCCCCCTTCATCTCCGCTATGCCCCTCTTCCACAATGTCCCCCTTCATCTCCTCTATGGCATAGAGGAGATGAAGGGGGACATTGTGGAAGAGGGGCATAGCGGAGATGAAGGGGGACATTGTGGAAGAGGGGCATAGAGGAGATGAAGGGGGACATTGTGGAAGAGGGGCATAGCGGAGATGAAGGGGGACATTGTGGAAGAGGGGCATAGACTCTATGCCCCTCTTCCACAATGTCCCCCTTCATCTCCGCTATGCCCCTCTTCCACAATGTCCCCCTTCATCTCCGCAATGCCCCCTTCATCTCCGCAATGCCCCCGTACCTCCAGTCCCTGGTGGTCCACCGGAGCGTCTTCAGATCTGTGCCTCTTCCGGCACAGATCCCCGCCACCCGAACATGGCGGGCGAGCACATGGCGGTACTCGACGAGTACCGCCATGTGCCGAGCAGAGCGATGCTCGAGCCGATCCGAGCATCGGCCGAGCACGCTCGCTCAACACTAATCATCATCATCACTGATTGCACATGCTTCAGCAGCCATTGCTGCAGTCAGTTTTTGAACTACTACTTTACTCTCACATCCCTGCACTGCTCCACCCCTCCCCTCCCCCTTGAGTGTTTTCTGGACATTACGTGTTTTTTTACTGTACAGGTACACAACACAACTGATGGAGCTGTATGATGCCTTGCCTAAGCCCAGTCAGCTGTCTGTCACTGTCACCTAACATATTTAGTTCTTTATTCTTTTCTATTTTTTTTTTTTGTAAGTTGTCCACCCTGTTGTCTTATCACAGTGTATCCAAAAAAAAATCTAACTGAAAAACAAAATCAACAAAGTCTTTCCCCAGACTTCACCACCCAGCACAGAGACAATTACAGAAAGATCAGCAAGCAAATAGGTCCCTAGCTGCCTGTGTCTTGCCAGTCAGTCACATGGAATTTTGGAGTATTTGGGGTCAACCTCCTTCCTCCCTTCTCCCCATATTGCCTCACTGACTCTCCTAATAAACACTTACACAGAACAAATGTCCTACTAAAAGATTCCCTAAACTAAACTTCAATTCCGCTCTCTGTCTAGTCTAGCTCAAACAAGGTGCTGCTCTTTCCTCTCACAAACACAAATGGCAAACTGTGAGAGCCTGACAGCCTTTTATATGGCTGTAGAAAACTTTTCTACCCTTTGATTTCAATGGGCTGAAAAGGCGGGATAAAGAGGAAAATCTGCACTTTTCGCAGGAAATTATTAGCTAAGCGGAAAGTGCCATTATTCGCTGATTTCAGTTTGAGGAGAAGATTTTCACCCATCCCTAGTAATTAGGAGAGAGTGGGAACAGGAGAGAGAGAGAGAGGTACAGATTAACAAAAATGGAATACAAGTGTTGCCTACTCAGGGCAACACATTTTATAATCATCTTGGTTCTTATATAAAACACTTTTGAGAGATAACCATCGACCCTTTAAGGTGTGGGGTCCAAACTTAACAGCTTCCACTGTTTTTTTCAGAACTTACTGGTATGATGTAACATATTATATTTTTCTATAACTACCATTCTTATTCTGTGGTACTGCCTGAACGGAATATCACACATCCAAATGCTATGATGCAAACAATGTATGTATCTATCTATGTAGGAACTGAAAACTACTATTTTAAAAATATTTGCATGTACCCAGTACTAATTTAGAATCAAGATAAGTGTTCTTCTGTTACTTTTGCTTCTTTGTTATTTGACTATAATTGGAAACCATTATTGACAAGAAAAATGGGGGGGCGGGCATAATGCAAACTTGCATAAAATGAAGATCTTAAATGAATAACTTAAAGAGTAGCAATTCTGGAGCAAATGATCTGCACCACAGGGGAGTAATACAAGTGCCCAATATTTTAAATAGCACTTTTAACCTCTTGAATGCAAGAGAGGTCTCCAGATCACTGCTAATAGGATTAAACATTACCTTTAAATCAGTAGTTGTGAATTTGATTTTTTTTTCTCTGTAATACAGTTCATTTGTTTCATCATTGCTTCTCTTTGGCTTACTGAATATGACAAATATCTCTTTAGGGGCTCGATACTATGAACTACACTAAAACCAGTTAGGGGCCAAAGGAGTTCTGGGCGGTACATACAGTTGTACCACTGGAATTCTATGGCTTGGTCAGCATCCACTGCAATGTTGCAGCCAAACACTCGTTGCAGCTACTTATTCCCACAACACACACTAAATAGCGTGAGTTGTGGGTACATCGAAGGAAACTAGCTAACTCTCGATGTATGACACAATGTCAAACAATGAGAGTGAGGCAAAACCACAGTCACCCTCTCAAACACTAACCCAATACTACCCTTAATAATATCAAGAAATACTAACAATACTAACACTAACACTATTCTATCACCCGTACCCCATAGCTTTAACACTTGTCATCCACTTTAAGTCTTCTGCTGTCATCTTTCTTCTTATCTTCATTCAAAAAGTGTCCACCATATCGTCCACATTATCATTGCCCCCCAAAGATGTGCTGGCCTTTAATAAAATGCTTCTGCCACTACTGGCGGAGGCAGCAGCAGCTGCAGGAAAGCACAGCAAAACTTCCCTCCCTCAGATACCTCTCGGGCCATTGCCCGAGCCATACTAAGGGAAATTAAAATAAAAATAAATTGTTTGAGACCTCTAAAAGCTTGAGTGGGCAAGAATTGGCAGGAGATGCTGATGCTGCTGAGGATGACTTAATGATGACTTGTGATGATGTAGATCTACAATATATCCATCCAGCATCCTTCTCTTGTTCAGATACAGATGAAGTTGAGAGTGAGGATGATGACATGCCCATAAAGTTATCAGAAAGGCAAAGGCTGAATCTTCCACCACTGAAAAGGAGCACTGTGTCTGTCTATAAACTTTTTGAGAAAACCATTGGAAAGTCTGACCCTGGACAAGCAAAGATGTCAAAAAGTAAACAGTCACCCTATCAGTCATCATCAACATCATCGCCTCTGCAAAGTCCAAGTCCCACTCAGCCACACACACCTGTGTTGAGTACCCAGCAGCAGCAACACCAGCAACACCAGCAACACAGGTTATTAACATCCACAATGTTAGATATGATGAGTGCCTCTGCTGCTGCTGGAAGTGCTGCACCTTTGACACCTAGTAGTAGTAGCACTAGAATTGCATCAACATGATATGTGGACAAGTGGGCAGAGCACAGACTATATGACTCTGGCTGCTCACTGAGTTTACCTCCCAGCACCAACAGTGGACAACATTAGCTTACAGCATCAGATGACAGCCAGTAATCATGCTTCTGGTTCTGGCAGTGTGATTAAAAGGCAGCAGCAGCAGGATAGCCCATACCATCGTCACACCACCTTGTGCATGCAGAGTTTTGAGCGACAGTCCTACAAAGTTGTAGATGTTTTAAGTAAGCTGGAGTAGGTGATAGAGGAATGGCTTGTACCCCACTCCTTAAAAGTTGGTTTTGTGTCTGCAGATAACGGCTCCAACATAATCGTTGCTTTGAGAATAGGTGATGTGGTGCATGTGCCCTGCTTTGCCCATGTGCTAAATTTAGTTGTGACCAGATTCCTGGCAGAATGTGAAACCCTGAGAGAGAGGCTTACTACTGCCTGCAAAATCCCATTTTAGTCTCTCCTACAGTGCACTCAATGCTCTAAATTCCATACAAGAGCATAACAACCTGCCCCATCACAAGCTGAAAATGGAGGTCTATACCAAGTGGAATTCCACAATGTACATGCTAGAGCATTTTTACAAGCAGAATACGGCCATTAGCTAGTACACCATGCAAAACTGGAAGGCTTTGGAGGGACCCTCTTTGTCCAATGGCAACTTATGTGTGATGTATGTGAGCTGCTGAAGCCCTTTGAGGAGGCAACCATTCTGGTGAGTCGCATTGGGGCAGGAATTAGTGAAATTCTACCACTGATATTTTTATTGCAGAAAAAAATGAGGAGCATGGCTGAGGACAATGACATAATGACAACACAGACATGCACCAGCTGGTAAATGACATGTTAGTGTGTTTTGAACAAGATCCTCGCATAGTGTCCATTAAAAGTAATGAGGAATACATACAGTACTTGTGTCACGGTTTTTGAAGACTCTCAGACTCAAGGTTTGGTAAAAACGTAACTTTATTGAAAAGTTAAAGCAATCCCCATAGGGTAAACATACATAACAATACAACAATAGGCCATAGAATAGGTTCTACCGGCCTTGCCTAAAATACCGGGCAAGGCAACCCAAGTGACAGTAGCAATAACAACAGGCTCTAC
This sequence comes from Rhinophrynus dorsalis, assembly GCA_037306005.1. Taxonomy (NCBI): domain Eukaryota; kingdom Metazoa; phylum Chordata; class Amphibia; order Anura; family Rhinophrynidae; genus Rhinophrynus; species Rhinophrynus dorsalis. The sequence continues at coordinate 274,797,808 of CM074718.1, read as the reverse complement.
CGGCCTTGCCTATACCGGGTAAGGCAACCGTGAGATGACATATACCGGTTCTACAGGCCTTACCAATACCGGGTAAGGCAGCCCAAGGAGTACTGAGTGTAGGCTCTACCGGCCCTGCCAATTCCGGGTAAGGCAACCTTAAGGATGGTAATGTGCAAAGGTTCTACCGGCCTTACCAATACCGGGCAAGGCAGCCCAAAGGAGCACTGAGTGTAGGCTCTACCGGCCCTGCCAATACCGGGTAAGGCAACCTTAAGGATGGTAACATACAAAGGTTCTACCGGCCTTACCAATACCGGGCAGGGCAACCTGAGCGAGTAGACCAGCTGTCAGATGACTATGACAGTAGAGAGGAATAGGAACAATGGTCTTACTCAGCTGAAGTCTATTGCCAGGGAATATCAGACGACTGCATAGAAAGTAGACAGCGACCTGGCCTCAGTACTTGATAGTTCAGGAGCAAACCAACGTCCGCACGTTGGGACCAACAGTAAATATCGCCACCAGGTTAATGGAGTAAACCAGCGTCCGCACGCTGGGACCAATAGTGATAATCGCCACCAGGTTAGTGGAGTTAACCAGCGTCCACACGCTGGAACCAACAGTAAATGTCGCCACCAGGTTTAATGGAGTAAACCAGCGTCCGCACGCTGGAACCAACAATGTATTTCGCCACCAGGTAAATGGAGTACACCAGCGTCCGCACGCTGGGACCAACAGTAAATGTTGCCACCAGGTTTAATGGAGTAAACCAGCGTCCACACGCTGGAACCAACAGTAAATGTCGCCACCAGGTTTAATGGAGTAAACCAGCGTCCGCACGCTGGAACCAACAATGTATTTCGCCACCAGGTTAATGGAGTAAACCAGCGTCCGCATGCTGGGACCAACGGTAAATATCGCCACCAGGTTTAATGGAGTAAACCAGCGTCCGCACGCTGGAACCAACAGTAAATATCGCAACCAGGTTTAATGGAGTAGACCAGCGTCCGCACGCTGGAACCAACAGTGTATATCGCCACCAGGTAAGTGGAGTAAACCAGCATCCACACGCTGGAACCAACAGTAATGAGCAGTAGCGAAAAGAACAATGTCGCCGGAGCGACGGAGCTAGAGCAGGAGCCCCATACTCCAGCGGGGAGTCCACCGGGGCGAGACTGAAGCACTGACAGATGACAGGAACCACCGGAACCGCTGTTGGAGAGAGAACTGGCTGGAGAGGCAGGCAGGCAGGAGACTCAGGAACTCAGGATGATTAACCCGCAATGTGCTGGAACACAGGAACACCGGAACACTAGCGCACAGGAACACTGGAACACTGGAACCCCGGAACACCGGAACGCAGGAACAGCAGGATCAGAAAGAACGGCAGGCCCAGAAGCCTGACATGCAGGTCAGGACAAGTGAGGTCAGAAACACCACGAAAGGGCAACCTGGAAGTGCCCAACCTGGGTTTAAAAAGGCTGTGTGAGGAGGGCTAATAGCAGGCATCCAATGAGGGATACTCAGCAAGTGATAGACACAGAATAGCACGAATCACAGGCACCGTGATAGTACCCCCCTTTCAAAGACCCCCTCTCCTAGAGTAGGGTCTGGGCTTCTGAGGGTATTTGGTATGAAATATTCGTAGTAACTTGGGTGCATGAAGGTCCTTACTGTCGACCCGAACGATCCTCAGGACCATAACCTTTCCAAAGCACCAGATATTGTACCCCTCCTCTATGCCTACGGGAATCAATAATATTTTGTACTTCATACTCCTCCTGCCCCTCGACTTCAACAGGACCTGGCATCACAGGTGTGGTAGTATAACGGTTACAAACTAGAGGTTTAAGGAGAGACACATGGAATACATTATGAATGCGCATAGAAGCAGGTAATTCCAAGGCATAGGAGACAGGGTTAATCTTGCGAATTATTCTGTACGGACCAATGAACCGAGGTGCCAGCTTATTAGATGGAACCTTGAGCTTCAGATTCTTAGAGGACAGCCATACTCTATCCCCGACTTGGAAGGAAACCGCTGGAAGCCTTCTGCGATTGGCATGATGCTGATGTCGCTGAAAAGACTGGCCCAATGCCCTCTGAACTTGTGCCCATGTGGAGCGGAGCTGCTTTATATGCTCATCCAGAGCTGGAATCTGCTGTGTCTGAAAGGAATCTGGGAGCAGACAGGGTTGGAACCCATAATTTATCAGAAACGGAGAGCTCCCGGAGGAAGAATTAACTGCGCAGTTCCTGGTGAACTCTGCCCAAGGCAACAAGTTGGCCCAATTATCATGATGGTCAGTCACAAAACATCGCAGAAACTGTTCCAACCCTTGATTGGCCCTCTCAGCGGCCCCATTAGTCTGGGGATGATATGCAGAGGAAAATGATAGCTGTATGCCCATCTGTTCGCAAAATGCCCTCCAGAATCTGGACACAAACTGGCTCCCCCTGTCAGACACCAGCACTCTGGGTACTCCATGCAACCGAAACACCTCTCGAGCGAATACCATTGCCAGTTCTTTGGCCGAAGGAAGGCCACGGAGGGGTACGAAGTGAGCCATTTTAGAAAACCTGTCTACCACCATCAATATGAAGGAATACCCTCTAGACCTGGGCAATTCTCCCATAAAGTTGATAGAGACGTGAGACCAAGGGCGTTCACCATTACGCACCGGCTGAAGCAAGCCTACCGGGAGATGTCTAGGGGTTTTGGCACGGGCACAGGTGGTACAGGCATTAGTAAAGTTGGCACAATCTGCTCTCAGAGAAGGCCACCAGAATAACTGAGAAAGGAACCAAAACAATTGATCTCTACCAATATGTCCCGCAGCCCTAGAGGAGTGGTAATCAAGAACGGAATGGCTCAGCGACAAAACATTTGCCCGCTGGAGTTTCATGGGGAGCAGAGGCTTGGGATGCCAAAATCTCCTCCCCTAGTGGTGAAGTAATACTAGTACGTATGGTAGCCAATATTCGATCAGGTTGACTGATAGGTGCTGGTACTTCTTCACTGTCAACATCCACCTCAAATTGTCTAGACAGAGCATCAGCCCTTACATTTTTTGATCCAGGCAAATATGATACAATGAAATTGAATCGGGATAGAAACAATGCCCATCTGGCCTGGCGAGAAGACAATCTCTTGGCCTCAGAGAGATAAGTCAGATTCTTGTGATCAGTCAGAATCAACACGGGGTTTTTTGTTCCTTCAAGTAAATGACGCCATTCTTTGAGAGAAAGGATAATGGCCAGTAATTCTCTATCACCAATCTCGTAATGACTTTGAGCACTGGTTAATTTTTTAGAAAAGAACCCACAGGGCCTGAGGCTGAGAAAGCACCGCCCCGACCCCAATATCTGAGGCATCAACCTCTAAAGTAAAGGGAAGTAGTGGATTGGGGTGGGATAACACAGGAGCTTCAGCAAAGGCTACCTTCAACTTCTCAAAGGCCTCCTCAGCAGCCACCGGCCAGACAGACAGATTAGCGCCCTTATGCGTGAGGTCAGACAGAGGTTTCACGATAGAGGAGAAGTTTTTAATAAACTTCCTGTAATAATTGGCGAAGCCCAGAAATCGTTGGATGGCTTTAAGACTCTTGGGTTTAGGCCACTGTAAGACTGCAGTCAATTTTTCTTTATCCATGGCAATGCCGTCTTTGCCAATTATAAACCCCAGAAATGGTACGCTGGTTTTGTGGAACTCGCATTTCTCCAGTTTACAAAATAATCTGTTTTTGCGTAAGCGCAGCAACACTTCAGACACATCCTTGATGTGTTGTGACTAGTGATGAGCGAGCATGCTCGGCCGAACCTCGGTTCGGCTCGAGCATCGCTCTGCTCGGCACATGGCGGTACTCGTACGAGTACCGCATGTGCTCGCCCGCCATGTTCGGGTCTTCTCCCCGCACCTTTCGCGGCTGCAGCGCAGCCAATAAACGTGCGGGGAGGCTCTGACATCAGTGTAATGCCAGCAGCCATGTTGGCTGCTGGCATTACACTGATTGGCTAGCCAGAACCCGTGATCGGGTGCTGTATAGCACCTGACCAGCGAGTTCGGCTCAGTCTTAGCCAGGGAGAGATGAGGATAGGAAGGGAAAGTCAGTGTAGGGAGAAGAAAAGTGTGTTTCAACAACAAAAAGACCCAAAAGTCCTTTTTAGGACTATTGTGTGTGGGGGCAGCAGTTTATTTTGTTTTGGGGGGCAGAGTTTAAAAAAAAAAAGTCACATATTCCGTTCACTGTGCCTAGCCACAGATTAGCAGCACATTCTGTTTAGTGTGCAAAGTTGCAGATTAGCAGCACATTCTGTTTAGTGTGCAAAGTTGCAGATTAGCAGCACATTCTTTTTAGTGTGCAAAGTTGCAGATTAGCAGCACATTCTGTTTAGTGTGCAAAGTTGCAGATTAGCAGCACATTCTTTTTAGTGTGCAAAGTTGCAGATTAGCAGCACATTCTGTTTAGTGTGCAAAGTGTAAAAAATAAAAGTCACATATTCCATTCACTGTGCCTAGCCGCAGATAAGCAGCACATTCTGTTTAGTGTGCAAAGTTGCAGATTAGCAGAACATTCTGTTTAGTGTGCAAAGTTGCAGATTAGCAGCACATTCTGTTTAGTGTGCAAAGTGTAAAAAATAAAAGTCACATATTCCATTCACTGTGCCTAGCCGCAGATAAGCAGCACATTCTGTTTAGTGTGCAAAGTTGCAGATTAGCAGCACATTCTGTTTAGTGTGCAAAGTTGCAGATTAGCAGCACATTCTGTTTAGTGTGCAAAGTGTAAAAAATAAAAGTCACATATTCCATTCACTGTGCCTAGCCGCAGATAAGCAGCACATTCTGTTTAGTGTGCAAAGTTGCAGATTAGCAGCACATTCTGTTTAGTGTGCAAAGTGTAAAAAATAAAAGTCACATATTCCATTCACTGTGCCTAGCTGCAGATAAGCAGCACATTCTGTTTAGTGTGCAAAGTGTAAAAAATAAAAGTCACATATTCCATTCACTGTGCCTAGCTGCAGATAAGCAGCACATTCTGTTTAGTGTGCAAAGTGTAAAAAATAAAAGTCACATATTCCATTCACTGTGCCTAGCTGCAGATAAGTAGCACATTCTGTTTAGTGTGCAAAGTTGCAGATTAGCAGCACATTCTGTTTAGTGTGGAAAGTTGCAGATTAGCAGCACATTCTGTTTAGTGTGCAAAGTGTAAAAAATAAAAGTCACATATTCCATTCACTGTGCCTAGCCGCAGATAAGCAGCACATTCTGTTTAGTGTGCAAAGTTGCAGATTAGCAGCACATTCTGTTTAGTGTGCAAAGTGTAAAAAAGAAAAGTCACATATTCCATTCACTGTGCCTAGCTGCAGATAAGCAGCACATTCTGTTTAGTGTGCAAAGTTGCAGATTAGCAGCACATTCTGTTTAGTGTGGAAAGTTGCAGATTAGCAGCACATTCTGTTTAGTGTGCAAAGTGTAAAAAATAAAAGTCACATATTCCATTCACTGTGCCTAGCCGCAGATAAGCAGCACATTCTGTTTAGTGTGCAAAGTTGCAGATTAGCAGCACATTCTGTTTAGTGTGCAAAGTTGCAGATTAGCAGCACATTCTGTTTAGTGTGCAAAGTGTAAAAAATAAAAGTCACATATTCCATTCACTGTGCCTAGCCGCAGATAAGCAGCACATTCTGTTTAGTGTGCAAAGTTGCAGATTAGCAGCACATTCTGTTTAGTGTGCAAAGTGTAAAAAATAAAAGTCACATATTCCATTCACTGTGCCTAGCTGCAGATAAGTAGCACATTCTGTTTAGTGTGCAAAGTTGCAGATTAGCAGCACATTCTGTTTAGTGTGGAAAGTTGCAGATTAGCAGCACATTCTGTTTAGTGTGCAAAGTGTAAAAAATAAAAGTCACATATTCCATTCACTGTGCCTAGCCGCAGATAAGCAGCACATTCTGTTTAGTGTGCAAAGTTGCAGATTAGCAGCACATTCTGTTTAGTGTGCAAAGTGTAAAAAATAAAAGTCACATATTCCATTCACTGTGCCTAGCTGCAGATAAGCAGCACATTCTGTTTAGTGTGCAAAGTTGCAGATTAGCAGCACATTCTGTTTAGTGTGGAAAGTTGCAGATTAGCAGCACATTCTGTTTAGTGTGCAAAGTGTAAAAAATAAAAGTCACATATTCCATTCACTGTGCCTAGCTGCAGATAAGCAGCACATTCTGTTTAGTGTGCAAAGTTGCAGATTAGCAGCACATTCTGTTTAGTGTGGAAAGTTGCAGATTAGCAGCACATTCTGTTTAGTGTGCAAAGTTTAAAAAATAAAAGTCACATATTCCATTCACTGTGCCTAGCCGCAGATAAGCAGCACATTCTGTTTAGTGTGCAAAGTTGCAGATTAGCAGCACATTCTGTTTAGTGTGCAAAGTGTAAAAAATAAAAGTCACATATTCCATTCTCTGTGCCTAGCTGCAGATAAGCAGCACATTCTGTTTAGTGTGCAAAGTTGCAGATTAGCAGCACATTCTGTTTAGTGTGAAAAGTTGCAGATTAGCAGCACATTCTGTTTAGTGTGCAAAGTGTAAAAAATAAAAGTCACATATTCCATTCACTGTGCCTGGCCGCAGATAAGCAGCACATTCTGTTTAGTGTGCAAAGTTGCAGATTAGCAGCACATATTCCGTGTAATATGAAGAAGGCGGGTAAAAAGGGACGGGAAAGTAGACGTGATCCTGATAGTTCAGGGCGCGGGTCAGGACGCGTAGAAACTGTGCCTGGTGCCAGAGCACAAGAAAGAAAGACATCCACCATACCTAGCTTCATGTCTCAGTTTACAGGGCGTCACAGGACATCACTCTCGAGGTCAGACCACTGCGAACAGGTGGTCAGTTGGATTTCAGCTGATACTGCTTCCAGTCGGTTAAGCACCACCCTGTCTTCCACCAAGTCCACTCTCAGTAGCCAAGAGTCTGGTCAACATAATCCTCACCCTGATCATCCTTCCTCCCACCATAGAGGGTCTGGTCAAAGAAGTGATCCCACACTGGGATATAGTGAGGAGCTCGTCTCATCACCAATCCTTCATTTGAACCTCTCTCCAAGCACGCTTGCAGAGGAACATGAAATCTTGTGCCCTGATTCACAACCTCTAGAGGGTACCCAATCACAAGAAGATGACAGAGGGGAACGGCATTTAAGGTCAAAGGAAGTGGATGATGATGATGATGAGACACAGTTGCCATCAAATCAACCACTATTACTGTCTCAAGACCTTGATGAGGAGGATGATACACAGTTGTCAATGACTGAGTATGTGGTGGGATCAAGAAATGAGGAGGATGATCAGAGTGAGGAAGTGGAGGAGGACTTGGTGGACGATGAGGTGACTGACCCCACCTGGGAAGGTGGAGAGCCGAGCGATGACAGCAGTCCTGAGGGTGAGCCATCTGCAGCACCGCAACAGGCTGGAAGAGGCAGTGGTGTGGCTAAAGAAAGAAGGTGGACCGCACCAAACCGGCCCGCAAATGTTCCATGGAGCACCCCCTTGCGTAAATCTCCCTTGCCAAGGGCTAGGTGTTCCGCGGTATGGCGTTTTTTTAAGGAAAGTGCGGACGACAAAAAAATTGTAGTTTGCAACCTGTGCCACACCAGAATGAGCGGAGGCATGAACACTAGAAACCTCACCACCACCAGCATGATCCGACACATGGCATCCAAGCACCGTAATAAGTGGGAGGAACGCCCGGATCGCCAATCTGTGTCTGCAGGCCACACCACTGCCTCCTCTTCCCCTGTTTTCGGTGCCGGCCAATCGCCTGTCGAAGGCGCAGGCCCGCATACCTCCCGCCCTGCACCTGTACCATCTGAAGCACCATCAGCGACCACATCCACTTCCCTGTCCCAGCGCAGCGTCCAAATGTCGTTACCCCAGGCATTTGAGCGCAAGCAAAAATACCCAGCCACCCACCCACAGGCCATAGCACTAACCTCACACCTTTCCAAATTACTGGCCATCGAAATGCTGCCATTTAGGCTTGTGGAGACTGAGTCCTTCCGCAGCCTGATGGCAGCAGCTGTCCCTCGGTACACAGTCCCCAGCCGCCACTACTTTTTCCGGTGTGCCGTCCCCGCCTTACACCACCATGTGTCCCGTAACATCACCCGTGCCCTGACCAACGCAGTTACTGGGAAGGTCCATTTAACGACTGACACATGGACAAGTGCTTGTGGCCAGGGACGCTACATTTCCCTGACGGCACACTGGGTGAATGTCATGGAGGCTGGGAGCGACTCGGACCCTTGGATGGCACAGGTGCTACCCACGCCGAGGATTGCGGGCCCTACCTCCATCAGGGTTTCCGCCAGCACCTACGTTATTGGCTCCTCCTCCTCCGTTTCCACCTTCGAATTCTCTGCGCGCAGCGCCACTCACCCATCAGCCGGTAGCTGGAAGCAGTGTAGCACTGCAGTGGGGAAGCGTCAACAGGCCGTGCTGAAGCTGATCTGCCTTGGGGACAAACAGCACACGGCCTCAGAGCTGTTGCAGGGGATTAGTCACCAGACCGAGCAGTGGCTCTCGCCACTCAACCTGTAACCAGGCATGGTTGCGTGTGATAATGGGCGTAACTTGGTGGCGGCTTTGGAGCTCGGCAAGCTCACACACGTACCATGCCTACCGCATGTATTTAATTTAGTGGTTCAGCGATTTCTAAAAACCTACCCCAATTTGCATGATCTCTTGACCAAGGTGCGCCGCGTGTGTGCACATTTCCGTAAGTCATCAACAGCTTCAGCCGGCCTGTTGAAGCTGCAGCAGCGCTTACAATTGCCAGCTCACCGGCTGCTGTGTGACGTGAGCACGCGCTGGAACTCCACCTTCCACATGTTGGCCCGGCTTTGTGAGCAGCAGAGGGCAGTAGTGGAGTACCAGCTGTTACACGGTCGTCGCCTCTCCATTCAACTTCCTCTAATCAGAAGTGAGGAGTGGGAATGGATGTCAGACCTCTGTGAGGTTTTACGCAATTTTGAGGAATCGACACAGATGGTGAGCGGCGATAACGCTATTATCAGTGTAACCATCCCACTTCTGTGTCTACTGAAACGCTCGCTGCTCACAATTAAAACCGACGCTTTGCATGTGGAAGAGGTGGAAATGCGGGAGGAAGAGCTTACACAAGGTGATAGCCAGAGCACCCTCACTTCGTCTTCTCAGCGACAATTGGAGGAGGCGGAGGAGGAGGAGGAGGAGGAGGAAGACACGGTTGCCTCCGCTACAGAGGGTAGCCATGGAACTTTAGTTCCATCTCTTCAGCGTGGGTGGGCAGAAGAGGAGGAAGAGGATGAGGAGATTGAGAGTCATCCTCCTGGTGAGGACAGCGAAATCTTGCCTGTTGGTACTCTGGCACACATGGCTGACTTTATGTTAGGCTGCCTTTCCCGTGACCCACGCGTTATACGCATTTTAGACAACACGGATTACTGGGTGTTCACCCTTCTGGACCCCCGCTACAAAGAGAATTTCTCATCTCTCATTCCTCCGGTGGAGAGGACAAGCAAAATGGTGCAATACCAGAAGGTTCTTGTCGAAAAATTGCTCCAAAATTTTCCATCTGACAACGCTGGCGGCAGAGTACGTGCTACCTTGGCCAACCGAGAAGGGGAGAAAAGGGGAGCACACAGCAGTTCCGACAAAGGCAGGGCAACACTCTCCAAGGCGTGGGACACCTTCATGACACCCCGCCAGCACCCTCACCCTGATGCGCAGCCTAGTGTCACAAGGAGAGAAAAGTTTTGGAAGATGGTGAAGGAGTACATAGCAGACCGTGTCAGCGTCCTCAATGATCCCTCTGTGCCTTACAACTACTGGGTGTCCAAGCTGGACACGTGGTATGAACTGGCACTCTACGCCTTGGAGGTGCTGGCCTGCCCTGCCGCCAGCGTTCTGTCTGAGCGGGTATTTAGTGCTGCTGGTGGCATCATAACAGATAAGCGTATCCGCCTTTCCACCGAAAATGCTGATAGGTTGACACTTATAAAAATGAAAAAGGCCTGGATTTCCCCTGACTTCTCCACTCCACTGGAGGAAAGCCCCGGGTGAACATAAAGTCACTTTAAATATGTTATTTACAATGATGGGAATACTCTGTATTCCCATTCACCCCTTCCACCCAAAAAATGGGTATATGGTTGACTCTCTTCCATATACCCTGGGATATAATTTTTATATAGGGCCAGCTCACCAGCGGGCCCTGTGATATAATTTTTATATAGGGCCAGCTCACCAGCAGGCGCTGTTTGACAATTTTTGTATAGGTCAGCTCACCAGCGGGCCTTCTCATATAATGTTTTATTGGGTCAGCTCTCTAGCGGGCCCTCTCATATAATGTTTTATAGCGTCAGCTCACTAGCGGGCCTTCGCATATAATGTTTAGGATGGTCAGCTCCGCAGCAGACCCTCACCCATAATGTTTTAGATGGTCGGCTCAGCGCACGTTTCCCTCTTAATCATGGCCCCAGTTCAGAAAAATCGAGGAAATTTTTTGCAGAATTTGCCTCTGCGCACGTTTCCCTCTTAATCATGGCCCCAGTTCAGAAAAATCTATGAAATTTTTTGCAGAATTTGCCTCTGCGCACGTTTCCCTCTTAATCATGGCCCCAGTTCCGAAAAATCGATGACATTTTTTGCAGAATTTGCCTCTGCGCACGTTTCCCTCTTAATCATGGCCCCAGTTCCGAAAAATCGATGAAATTTTTTGCAGAATTTGCAGATGATATACAAGTAAATATACAGCAAATACTGTTTGGTAACAATTTTTCGCCTAAAGTCGTTTTTATCTTCCTTTTTGTGTGTTTTACGGTCAGTCTGTAAAAATGGCGCACTACGGGCGAAACATCGTTCCCAGCAGCGACGTTGGAGTCCAAGATGCATCCAGACATCCTCCCTATGCTGTCCCTGAACCATTTCTGTGGTGTTTCCATCATTTTCTGCCCTTTTCCTATGGACCAGGCACCCTCCCCTCATCAGAGCAGGGGGTGCCTGGTGTAATGCTCGAGTCCTCCCATTGACTTCAATGGGGCTCGGGTGCTCGGCCGAGCACTCGAGCCTCCGGGGGTGCTCGGCCAGAGCCCCCGAACACCCGAGCATTGGGGTGCTCGATCATCACTAGTTGTGACAGGTCTTTGGAGTGGATAAGTATGTCGTCATGATAGACTACGACACATGATTGTAACATATCTCTAAGAACGTCATTGATCAGTTCTCGAAATACTGCAGGAGCATTACATAGACCAAATGGCATGACTAGGTATTCATAATGCCCTGATCTAGTATTGAAGGCAGTTTTCCACTCATCACCGGCTCTGATACGTATCAAATTGTAGGCTGCCCGTAGGTCCAATTTGGTGAATATCAAGGACCCCTTAAGTCTATCAAACAGCTCGGTGATGAGTGGTATCGGGTAGGCATTCTTTGCCATCAGTTTATTCAGCCCACGATAGTCTGTGCATGGTCGTAATTCGCCACTTTTTTTCTTAACAAAAAAGAACCCGGCGCCAGCCGGAGAAGTGGATTTCCTTATGATCCCTCTACTGAGGGCATCAGCTATGTATTCCTCCATAGCTTGGTTCTCCTTACAAGACAATGGATACATGCTTCCCCTCGGTGGTACTGCTCCAGGACTCAGTTCTGTACGACAATCGTATGGTCTGTGCTGAGGTAAGGCGCCAGCATCTCCCTTACTGAAAACATCGCTAAACTGCTGGTAGACATCAGGTAGTGTCACGGTTAGTTAAGACTCTCAGACTTAAGGTTTAGGTAAAAACATAACTTTATTGAAAAGTTAAGGCAATCCCATAGGGCTATCATACACATACAAACAATCCAAATAAGCAATAGACCATATGAATAGGTTCTACCGGCCTTGCCAATAATACCGGGCAAGGCAACCCAGGCGACTCAGACGAAATAGCAGTAGCAGGCTCTACCGGCCTTGCCAATACCGGGTAATGCAACCGTGAGATGGTAATGTACCGGTTCTACTGGGAATACTGTGAGTAGGCTCTACCGGCCCTGCCAATACCGGGTAAGGCAACCTTAAGGATGGCAACGTGAATAGGTTGTACCGGCCTTACCAATACCGGGCAGGGCAGCCCAAGAGAGGAGACCTTCCTGGAACCAACTGACTGTCAGGTGACAATGACAGTAGGAGGGATGATGTAGCAACTAGGATAAGCGGTCTCACTCAAGCAGAAGTCTCATGCCAGAGAACTACACGACAACTGCATAGGGACTGGACAGCAACTCGGACCTCACAGTATCTGACTACAGTCAGGAAGTAAACCAGCGTCCGCACGCTGGGACCAACTGAGGAATGTGAACCGCAAGGCGTACTGGAGTAAATCAACAGTAGTAATGACACAAGGTTTAATGGAGTAAACCAGCGTCCGCACGCTGGAACCAACAGTAGTATGAGCCACCAGGTTTAATGGAGTAAACCAACGTCAGCACACTGGGACCGACAGTAGTATAAGCCACCAGGTTTAATGGAGTAAACCAGCGTCCACACGCTGGAACCAACAATAGTATAAGCCACCAAGTTTAATGGAGTAAACCAGCGTCCGCATGCTGGAACCAACAATAGTATAAGCCACCAGGGTTAATGGAGTAAACCAGCGTCCGCACGCTGGAACCAACAATAGTATAAGCCACCGGGTATAATGGAGTAAACCAGCGTCCACACGCTGGAACCAACAGCTGGACGGAGCGAAATGAGAGCAATGTCGCCTCAGCAACTGCAGACAGGGAACCACTGAAACCAGGCAAAGGATCAACCAGAACGAGCACCACTGAACTGACAGGCGACCGGAACATCAGCAACCACGGAGAACAACCGGAACCGACTGGAACGACAAGCAGGCAGGTACACAGGAACAGGTAGACTCAGGAACTCAGGAACTCTGAAACACTGGAACACTGGTGTTCTGGAACTCTGGAACTCGGGCCCAATCAGCATGGCAGGCAGGACAGAAAAGATGCTGTCAGAGACACCACGAAAGGGCAACCAAAGGGTGCCCGGAGTGAGTTTAAAAAGGCAATGTGAGGCTGGCTGACAGTAGACAGCCAATGAGGAGCCTCCAGCAAGTGATAGACACAGGATAGCACGAATCACGGGCACAGTGATACACGGCCTGTCTGTCCATCCATTCTGGTGTTGACCTGTGGCTCTGTCTGACCATTCTTCTTGTGCATTCCGATTTGGCTTAGACATCCTTTCTGGTGCAAACCTGTTGCTCTGGCTGACTACCTGCCCCATGTATGACCTGGCTTGTCTGACTACCCACTCTAGTGTTGACTTGGGGCTCTGTCCACTGCGCTTCCAGCATACCAACCCTTCAGTGGATATCCTATCTGGTGCAAACCTGTGGCTCTGTCTGACTACCCACTCTGTGTATGACCCGGCTTGTCGGACTGTCCTTTCTGGTGCTGACTAGGGGGTTATGTCTGTTTTCTCTGTGTGTTGGCCCCCACTCCACAGACCACCCATCCTAGAGCAGACCTGGGGCTCTATCAGACTCCTAGACTGACTGCAGGCAGTCAGTGCTAGTCCTTTGGGCATTCTGAATTACCTTCAGTGGGCTGAAGCCTAGTCTCGGATAGTGTGGTGGATCTATTGGCAGACTGCTATTTCTGATACAGTGCTTGCCTCTTTGATCACCTTCTGTGTGTGATCTGTTTACGTGCATTACTGTTATTATTCTAATAAAAGATTGTTTTATTTTTACTGTACTGACTCCTGGTTTATTCCTGGGAACCGTGACATTATGCTCGACGGACGTTTGAACTCATGACTCAAGGTGACTCTGTTTTTGGGGGTATATTGCTGACAAACTATCAGGTTCAAGATTCTTCACGAAGGTCACCCTTTAATTGTGAAGATGATACAGCAAGCTCAGGATAGTGATTGGTGGCCTTCTTTGCATGACGACATTTCCAAGCGGGTCATCACTTGCCCAGGCCATGTCCAAACAAGACATCAGTTTCCCTCTGCAACACTATAACCTGGTTATCACCAGCTTCTATATGGGACAATCTCCCCATTGACTTTGCTGGCACTTTTATGAATAAAACATATTTTTTGTAATTGGGGAGCATTTAAAATAGCCAGAGTTTTGCCCTATGTCCATAACAATTACACAAGCTACAATTCAAATGCTATTACACATTTTTGCCATATTTCGAATATCCAAATATCATGGACAATGGTTCACTGTTTCTTTCCCAGTTGTCCCAGGACTACTTGTTGTATATTGGAGGACACACATCCACACAGCACCTTATCATCCTACAATGAATGGCTTGACAGAATAATTGGTCAAAACTGCACTCACAGTCATGGGAAAAACAGGAGATGCCATCAAGATGCTGCATGATTTTTTAGCCTTTCACAGAACTACTCCTCATACCATCATGGGGGTTTCTCATGCACTTTTGATGTTTGGATGCCTACTATGCACCAAGCTTGAGATCTTACACCCAGATGTTGTACAATCTGTGCTCAAGCATCAGTCTTGCATGACTGGAAGGGGAATGCTAAGGGTGTAGGTCCTTGGAGTATTGATTTGTTACTACCGAGGTTCCTCAGATATCTGGACACGTATCAGAAGTGGTTGGGTCATGGTCATACGTTGTGCATAATCAGGGTGACACCTAGGCAAGACATATTAAACAACTATGCCCAGATTCAAAATAAAACAGCTCAAGTCAATTAATGCTACCTACTGAAGATATTTTCCAACCCCGGTGGATAAGGCCTCACCTGCTCCAGATGCTGTTGTGTCAGATGACGAAGCACCACCTTTTTCTGTTGGTCGTCAGTAATCCTTGCCCTCTTTACCAAGACCATTTAGATAGAAGAGACCTCCCTGAGACCCTGAGAAGTTGAAGGAATCCATGATCAAGCTGGAGACCATCTGGAAGCTGTTTCTCTCTAACTTTCTTTTTTTTTTTGTGCATGTTATTATATTATTCTCATTATAGTTGGAGAAACAATTGGTATTTTGGAGGACAGTTGGGAAGCCTAGAGGAGAAGAACTGAATCAGGGTGTTACTATATCAACTGGAGCATCAGACCAGAAGTTCGGCTGGCAACCAGTATAGGGGGTGTCCCCAGAGACAGTGCATTGCCCAGAATATCCTAGGCTGGTTGGAGGCAAAGAACATCAGGGATCATTGGAGGGAGACTCTATGAGACCCAAATACTATCATACATACCAGGCTGAAACATCCCTGTGTTGTGTAGTTCCATCAAATAAATGGAGATCACCATCTGGCTTACCAAACAAATAAACCTTGTGCAGGCTCTTGACTTGGTCACTGCAAACAGACATTAAGATCAAACTTGGGAGCAACAAAACTCTGGAATACGATATTTGTAGAATAAACGACTAATAGTTGTCGGTATTATAGCAATCATGAATCTAAACATATGAAACACAATATCCCCACAGGAAAATTCTTACAAATGAGTCGCAGTTGCTCCAATATAGATACTCATAAAGTGAAGGCAAAAGAACTGTCTGGTTTAATGAAAGGTGACTTGTGTTAAAAAACTTTAAGAGGGTACTAAGTACTTAAAAACCCTCCCTGTTTTACAATAAAAAAAAGTCCAAAATTGGATACCTTTCTGGCACTGCACCCAAAGGGTTAACAAAATGAAATCAGATTTATAATGGCTTGCAGTTGTCATTGGCACAGCATGGTAAAGTAGTTAAGTGGTAACTGGCACATACTTCTTGGGTGAGTCTGTTAATGTGACATACAGAAGAGCACCAAACTTAATATATTTAGGTTCCTAGCCAATTTAGTAAAAATAAAATAAGCGAAACACCTATTTGTGGCTCTGACTAAAATATGATTGTGTCTAATATGGTCACAGTCATATATATAACTTCATACCTCATGGGTTTTTTACTGTCAGAAAGCTGAAAACAAGAATCACAGAGCCTGCAAATAATATAATTAATTCCCCAGGCAATATCAAGAATGCAAACAAGATAAACATTTTTGGACTATCATGAGCCCAGTTTTAAAGCATTAAAAGCATGGGGTGTACAAAAAAAAATAAGTCTTGGCATTCATTGAGGTGGCCTTGATACTGAACTATTATGCAGGGAGAACAGATGGATTTTTCTGTTGGGAAGAATGTCACCCACAGGTCTGAATGAGGAACCTAAATTATCTGTGCAACTTTAATAAGAGATGCACCCTTTACTTCTATATTTGAACACTATACAGTTATAACTTGCCATCATCAATGTTAGTTTGTGATTTTAATTGTATAAAAATGTCCTCTATTTATATTATAAATGATGTTATCTAAACTAGCTTTCATGACTAGAACAATATATATTTGACCTGATCAAGATAGGAGAAAAAACTATTTGAACTAAAATATTAACATTATATCAATTGCTTAAATGAATGTTGATCAGTGCGTCATATGATTTCAATTATCCGTATGTTTAGAAGTAGAGTAACACACATTATAGCATATTAGAATTTCAAGCCAATCTGTGTTTACCTCTGATACACCTCTGTGAGAGCTAACTACATTGGCTTAGTTATTGCACCAATCAGAGTTATTTTTTGTCCATCTGTTACACCTCCAGTAAGAGGGGTGTTTGCTTTTAAATGGAGTGGTAGCAGTGGAATTACCAGCATTTTGTGAACAAGCTGATTAAGTGCTGAGATATTTTTCTCAGTATCCCAAGATGATAAAATCACAATAAGATTTTGATACCTTTATTCTGAGAAATGGGCATTACAAACCAGTCTGTCTTTAACCATTTGAGATCTTGTTTGAATGCTTTTGAGAATACAAGTAAGCAGTGCTTCACAAAAGCCCTTTTAAGGGATTATAATACAAAAGTGGTTAGGACTGGTAATTGATAATTTTGTAACCAATGCTTATCTGTTGGCATTTAATCTCTTTAATCCTAATTTCACAGTTTCCCCATTCCCTCTATCAGACCACCATTTTATATTCTTCTTTCCCTCCCACTCTGCCCCTTCTGTCATCTCTCCCCCGATAGATTTATAATGGATACCCCCTCACTTGATCTCCATACGATGAGCACCTCACTTAACTCCAACCTTTCTTCTATTTTGTCCATCTCTGACACAGACATTCTTGTTAACTCCTACAAAATCATATGCTCTGCAATTGATTCCTTTTTCCCTTGAAACAACAATGGGTTCGTCGAGTCAATTCACGACTTTGGCTTTACTGCCACCCACTTCCTATGCTCTTGCTCTTGCTCTGCTGAACGTTTTGGGAGGAATTTTAAATTTCTGCTGTCTTGCTTGCATTCTGCCTTATCAAAAAAATTAATATTGCATTACATTAATCCACAGCAACAAATCTAACCCTCGCCATCTATTTGCAGTCTTTGACTTCTTTCTCCATCCTTCCACAGTTCCTCTCACTCCATGCATTCACCACAAGTGTTTGATGAGCACTTCAAAGACAAGGTGGAATCTATTCAAAAACAGATTCCTACTCTTCCATCAGTCTCTGAACTCTCTCTCCCCAAACTCCCTCCATCATATTTTGACACTTTTACTTCAGTAACAGAGGCATCCACCTCGCCACCTGCTCCTTGGACCCTTTTCCCTCCCACTTACTCAAACCACTTGCACCAGTCCTTACACCTATATTAACAAACATTTTCAACACCTATTCAAGATGGCAAACCTCGACCCCTCATGTCTCTCTGTTGACCTATCTACCTTCTACCTCTTAATTCAAAGCTCTTAGAACACCAAATTTCTTGACTGTAACAATCTTTTGGACCCTTTGCAGTCTGGATTCCAGTGTGGCCACTCAACTGAGATACCCTCTGTAGAGTGGCTAATGATCTAAAAACTGCAAAATCGAAAGGCCAGTTTACTATACTTAAACTACTTGACTTATTCTCTGCCTTAGATACAGTTAACTTTCTCTGCTTGCTCAGATTCTCTGCAATCTTGGTTTCTGCAATCAAGATGCTTTATGACTCTCCTCCTATCTCTCACTTTTGGCAATAACTTCTCCTGTACAGCCCCTTTGACCATGGGGGTTCCCCAAGACTCCATTCTGGGTCTACTACTCTTCTCTCTGTACACCCTGTCATTGGATTAATGTATTAATTCATTTGGCTGCAGGTATCATCTATATGCTGATGATATCCAAATGTACATGTCCACTCCTGATTTTTTACCTTAAATCCAGTTACAAATTTCTCCTGGATGGCACACCATCATCAGAAGATAAACATGTTTATCTCGAGCACCAGGACATGCACTACCTTTTGGAAAACCCAGCACTTGAACTTACAGCACTTGACACCCTCATACACTGTTATCTGTCTCCTATTACCCATTTAGACTTTAAGCTACGTGGGGAAGAGACCCCTCTCCTATTGTTTCTGTGACACTAGTTTTACCCCCATTTATTTATTGTAACATACTACTATTGTATGGCACTGCATACACTGTTTGGCACCATATCCTATATAATAATTCGCTAAATGTGTGTTTGTCAGAAGCCGTCATGAGCAGTAGAGATGGTTGCGTGCACTGCAGTCATGCGCGCTACAGACTGCCCGTCCCGTGGCTGATAACAGAGCGGAGCTCAGAATTAAGACCGTAGTCCTCTCTGTGCATTCTGAATTTGGTGCCCCGCTCTGTTATCAGCCGCGGTGCGGGCAGTCTCTAATGTGCATGACTGCACCACGGCTGTTGCTGGGTGGCATGGGGGCCCGTGTACACGGGCTCTTCAACTAGTAAATAAATATATACATACATAATGACTGCTGTACGGTAAATTTTTAACTACTTTAGTAGAGCTACTTTTTTTTAGCATGTATTCCCATAATGAGGGTATTGCCCCTAGCGTGTATTTGGGGTGTCTTTGTTTATGTAAATTGCACCAGCAATTAAAGCTTTCAGTTAGGTACCATTTTGCACCAATATAATGCTTTCTATAAGCATATAAGCAAACTATATAAGCCCTGGTAACACTGTTAGGGTATATAAAATTAATAAAGGTTGTTTACTAGTACTGCAGAGCTATCTGTATATTCTCTTGTACTATTATAGTCACACTCATGTAACATAAACAGTCAGCAGTTATGCCTTTCAAAGCATATATAAAGGTATTTTATGATGAAAGGTATTTTATGATGAAATAAGTTATTATTGTACAAATGAATTGTTACTAGAGCCCTTGAGAAAGTGTTTAACGTAACACGAAATGCGTCGGGCATTTACTTTCAGTACAGTGTTTTACATTGATTTTAAATAAATAATTTGGTTTCCCAATAATTTGGAATTGGATTTTGGATACACAAAGTAGAGGAGATACTGGAGAGATGATCATTGACTCCATTGATGTGCGCTGATTTATCCTGATCTGGTGAGCATGGCTGAATAGGGGGTTTATTTTCAATACAACATACAGATTTGCTCTTAGAAGGACCTGCGCCCTTTCTTCTCTTTTTTTATTCTAGAATTTCTATACCTTCCACCGTTGGTTTAAAAGGGCTGCAACCTCCTTGGAGAGCTCAAAGGGAAAAGAAAATAAGGAAGAATATAATTATTACTATACTACCCTTAAAAAGAGATCTTTTGTCTTCTGAGACTTTAGAGGAAAGTGAAAGATGATCAACTTAAGTGACCATTGGACTTGTAGACTACATCTTTCAATTTTAAAGTTTAGATGTATAGGCTCCAAATTTTATAGTTGGGGAGTTGAAAGGACAGTGAGAACAATAGTAGCGCCATAGCACGATTTTTTTAGGTTCATGGGTCAGGCTGCCACTGATGCCCTATAGGCTAAAAAAGAATCATCCCCTCTTCAAAATCAAACCCCAGTGCCATGTGTATTTTTTGTGGGTGTCAGCATGATCTGGTAGTAGTGCTATGGGACTCTGAGCTACACCTCTGTTTGTGCTCCTGTTAGAGGATTCTTCTGCTACATCAGCAGTCCTGAACTCCTCTTGCTCAGATTAGACAAAATGCCACCATAAACAAACTGTGCACAGTGCAGCGGACAACTACAGCAATAGAGTATATACAACTACTGCAAACTTTTCATAACTATAGCTAAGCTCTACTCTCTCTCTCTGATTATCAGCCTCTATCTACTAAACTACACATCACAGTACAGCGGTACATTCTGGGTTATGATAGTACTAGAATGGGAATTCTTGCTGTCAAAAGCACAGGAGAAATGTCAAAGTTCTTGTGCAAAATTTGTAGTTGATAGCAGGAAGGCAGAAATTTTAAGTGTTTTCTACATGCATGAATTTTCACAGGAAAAGCTGCAAATTTTGTCTTTTCCTCAAAAATTTCTGCAAAAATGTACTTCCTTATTATGGAGGATATAATGATTAAGAGCAAAAAACAACATAAAAAGTAGTACAGATTAGACATAAACATAAATTTAAACATATCAAGAACAATCAATACTGAGATCTCTGAATGGACATAGAGACACAGAGAAAACAAATAGTAAATAGAAATTGCTGTTATATATCAAAATTACTTTATATCCAAAATAAAACATACATCAGTATAATCGTTGCTATATGGCAATGAAATATCAGTTAAAATTAATGTCCAGCAGGCATTTTGATAAGTCAGGACCTCAAAATCGATCATTGTGTATGAATCTTCATACATGCATATTTGTCAGACTGTAATTCAAAAGACTATCCAGACTAAAAGTCTTTAATGAGCCCTAATATTGTGTGAATTCCCCCGTCTATTGTGCTCCGTTAACCCCTGGTAGTAACTGGTTATCCAATTACCATGACAACAGGATGCACTTAGCTGTATTAAAGGGTTCCTCTTGGTTGCTGTTTCAGCTGATCAAAGACAGGTAACTCTTGGCATCTGGGTGAGGTCTGCGGGTAGATCTCCATGTCACATGCTTCTCAGAGTCTATCCATAGATCTTGTAATAAATGTAACAGCAGGCAGACATCTTTAACAGCAATGTAAATACTCATAGGGGGAGAGTCACTAAGCGGTGATAAAGAGGTAATAAAGTGGAGATGACTTCTCCAGTTTATCACTTCTCCAGTTCCTATGTTATTCTATGGAGCCTATACACTAAGATTAGTGATGAGCGAGCACCCCAATGCTCGGGTGTTCGGGTGCTCTGACCGAGCACCCCCGGAGGCTCGAGTGCTCGGCCGAACACCCGAGCCCCATTGAAGTCAATGGGAGGACTCGAGCATTACACCAGGCACCCCCTGCTCTGATGAGGGGAGGGTGCCTGGTCCATAGGAAAAGGGCAGAAAATGATGGAAACACCACAGAAATGGTTCAGGGACAGCATAGGGAGGATGTCTGGATGCATCTTGGACTCCAACATCGCTGCTGGGAACGATCTTTCGCCCGTAGTACGCCATTTTTACAGACTGACCGTAAAACACACAAAAAGGAAAATAAAAACGACTTTAGGCGAAAAATTGTTACCAAACAGTATTTGCTGTATATTTACTTGTATATCATTTGCAAATTCTGCAAAAAATTTCATCGATTTTTCAGAAGTGAGGCCATGATTAAGAGGGAAACGTGCGCAAAAGCAAATTCTCCCAAAAATGTCCTCGATTTTTCTGAACTGGGGCCATGATTAAGAGGGAAACGTGCGCTGAGCCGACCATCTAAAACATTATGGGTGAGGGTCTGCTGCGGAGCTGACCATCCTAAACATTATATGCGAAGGCCCGCTAGTGAGCTGACGCTATAAAACATTATATGAGAGGGCCCGCTAGAGAGCTGACCCAATAAAACATTATATGAGAAGGCCCGCTGGTGAGCTGACCTATATAAAAATTGTCAAACAGGGCCCGCTGGTGAGCTGGCCCTATATAAAAATTATATCACAGGGCATATGGAAGAGGAGGAGGAGGATGAGACGATTAAGAGTCAACCATATACCCGTTTTTTGGGTGGAAGGGGTGAATGGGAATACAGAGTATTCCCATCATTGTAAATAACATATATAAAGTGACTTTATGTTCCCCCGGGGCTTTCCTCCAGTGGAGTGGAGAAGTCAGGGGAAATCCAGGCCTTGTTCATTTTTATAAGTGTCAACCTATCAGCATTGTCGGTGGAAAGGCGGATACGCTTATCTGTTATGATGCCACCAGCAGCACTAAATACCCGCTCAGACAGAACGCTGGCGGCAGGGCAGGCCAGCACCTCCAAGGCGTAGAGTGCCAGCACGGCCTGTTGACGCTTCCCCACTGCAGTGCTACACTGCTTCCAGCTACCGGCTGATGGGGGAGTGGCGCTGCGTGTAGAGAATTCGGAGGTGGAAACGGAGGAGGAGGAGCCAATAATGTAGGTGCTGGCGGAAACCCTGATGAAGGTAGGGCCCGCAATCCTCGGCGTGGGTAGCACCCGTGCCATCCCAGGGTCCGAGTCGCTCCCAGCCTCCACGACATTCACCCAGTGTGCCGTCAGGGAAATGTAGCGTCCCTGGCCACAAGCACTTGTCCATGTGTCAGTCGTTAAGTGGACCTTCCCAGTAACTGCGTTGGTCAGGGCACGGGTGATGTTACGGGACACATGGTGGTGTAATGCGGGGATGGCACACCGGGAAAAGTAGTGGCGGCTGGGGACCGCGTACCGAGGGACAGCTGCTGCCATCAGGCTGCGGAAGGACTCAGTCTCCACAAGCCTAAATGGCAGCATTTCGATGGCCAGTAATTTGGAAAGGTGTGAGGTTAGTGCTATGGCCTGTGGGTGGGTGGCTGGGTATTTTCGCTTGCGCTCAAATGCCTGGGGTAACGACATTTGGACGCTGTGCTGGGACAGGGAAGTGGATGTGGTCGCTGATGGTGCTTCAGATGGTACAGGTGCAGGGCGGGAGGTATGCGGGCCTGTGCCTTCGACAGGCGATTGGCCGGCACCGAAAACAGGGGAAGAGGAGGCAGTGGTGTGGCCTGCAGACACAGATGGGCGATCCAGGCGTTCCTCCCACTTATTACGGTGCTTGGATGCCATGTGTCGGATCATGCTGGTGGTGGTGAGGTTTCTAGTGTTCATGCCTCGGCTCATTCTGGTGTGGCACAGGTTGCAAACTACAATTCTTTTGTCGTCTGCACTTTCCTTAAAAAAACGCCATACCGCGGAACACCTACCCCTTGGCAAGGGAGATTTACGCAAGGGGGTGCTCCGTGGAACATTTGCGGGCCGGTTTGGTGCGGTCCGCCTTCTTTCTGTAGCCACACCACTGCCTCTTCCAGCCTGTTGCGGTGCTGCAGATGGCTCACCCTCAGGACTGCTGTCATCGCTCGGCTCTACACCTTCCCAGGTGGGGTCAGTCACCTCATCGTCCACCAAGTCCTCCTCCACTTCCTCACTCTGATCATCCTCCTCATGTCTTGATCCCACCACATACTCAGTCATTGACAACTGTATAACATCCTCCTCAACAAGGTCTTGAGACAGTAATAGTGGTTGATTTAATGGCAACTGTGTCATATCATCATCATCATCCACTACTTCCTTTGACCTTAAATGCCGTTCACATCTGTCATCTTCTTGTGATTGGGTACCCTCTAGAGGTTGTGAATCAGGGCATAAGATGTCATGTTCCTCTGCAAGCGTGCTTGGAGAGAGGGTCAAATGACGGATTGGTGATGAGACGAGCTCCTCACTATATCCCAGTGTGGGATCACTTCTTTGACCAGACCGTCTATGGTGGGAGGAAGGATGATCAGAGTGAGGATTATGTTGACCAGACTCTTGGCTACTGAGAGTGGACTTGGTGAAAGACAGGGTGGTGCTTAACCGACTGGAAGCAGTATCAGCTGACATCCAACCGACCACCTGTTCGCAGTGGTCGGACCTCGAGAGTGATGTCCTGCGACGCCCTGTAAAATGAGACATGAAGCTAGGTATGGTGGATGTCTTTCTTTCTTGTGCTCTGGCACCAGGCACAGTTTCTCCGCGTCCTGACCCGCGCCCTGAACTATCAGGATCACGTCCACTTCCCCGTCCCTTTTTACCCGCCTTCTTCATCTTACACGGAATATGTGACTTTGATATTTTAGTTTGAAGACTTAACAGTATTTCTTCCTATTCTGCAACTGTGCAGAGTACACAGAATATGCTGCTAAACTGCGGTGACGCACACTGAATGGAATATGTGACTTTGATATTTGAGTTTGAAGACTTAACAGTATTTCTTCCTATTCTGCAACTGTGCAGAGTACACAGAATATGCTGCTAAACTGCGGCGAAGCACACTGAATGGAATATGTGACTTTGATATTTGAGTTTGAAGACTTAACAGTATTTCTTCCTATTCTGCAACTGTGCAGAGTACACAGAATATGCTGCTAAACTGCGGCGAAGCACACTGAATGGAATATGTGACTTTGATATTTGAGTTTGAAGACTTAACAGTATTTCTTCCTATTCTGCAACTGTGCAGAGTACACAGAATATGCTGCTAAACTGCGGCGAAGCACACTGAATGGAATATGTGACTTTGATATTTGAGTTTGAAGACTTAACAGTATTTCTTCCTATTCTGCAACTGTGCAGAGTACACAGAATATGCTGCTAAACTGCGGCGAAGCACACTGAATGGAATATGTGACTTTGATATATGAGTTTGAAGACTTAACAGTATTTCTTCCTATTCTGCAACTGTGCAGAGTACACAGAATATGCTGCTAAACTGCGGTGACGCACACTGAATGGAATATGTGACTTTGATATTTTAGTTTGAAGACTTAACAGTATTTCTTCCTATTCTGCAACTGTGCAGAGTACACAGAATATGCTGCTAAACTGCGGCGAAGCACACTGAATGGAATATGTGACTTTGATATTTGAGTTTGAAGACTTAACAGTATTTCTTCCTATTCTGCAACTGTGCAGAGTACACAGAATATGCTGCTAAACTGCGGTGACGCACACTGAATGGAATATGTGACTTTGATATTTTAGTTTGAAGACTTAACAGTATTTCTTCCTATTCTGCAACTGTGCAGAGTACACAGAATATGCTGCTAAACTGCGGCTACGCACACTGAATGGAATATGTGACTTTGATATTTGAGTTTGAAGACTTAACAGTATTTCTTCCTATTCTGCAAGAGTGCAGAGTACACAGAATATGCTGCAAAACTGCGGCGAAGCACACTGAATGGATTATGTGACTTTGATATTTTAGTTTGAAGACTTAACAGTATTTCTTCCTATTCTGCAACTGTGCAGAGTACACAGAATATGCTGCTAAACTGCGGTGACGCACACTGAATGGAATATGTGACTTTGATATTTGAGTTTGAAGACTTAACAGTATTTCTTCCTATTCTGCAACTGTGCAGAGTACACAGAATATGCTGCTAAACTGCGGCGAAGCACACTGAATGGAATATGTGACTTTGATATTTGAGTTTGAAGACTTAACAGTATTTCTTCCTATTCTGCAACTGTGCAGAGTACACAGAATATGCTGCTAAACTGCGGCGAAGCACACTGAATGGAATATGTGACTTTGATATATGAGTTTGAAGACTTAACAGTATTTCTTCCTATTCTGCAACTGTGCAGAGTACACAGAATATGCTGCTAAACTGCGGCGAAGCACACTGAATGGAATATGTGACTTTGATATTTGAGTTTGAAGACTTAACAGTATTTCTTCCTATTCTGAAACTGTGCAGAGTACACAGAATATGCTGCTAAACTGCGGCGAAGCACACTGAATGGAATATGTGACTTTGATATATGAGTTTGAAGACTTAACAGTATTTCTTCCTATTCTGCAACTGTGCAGAGTACACAGAATATGCTGCTAAACTGCGGCTACGCACACTGAATGGAATATGTGACTTTGATATTTTAGTTTGAAGACTTAACAGTATTTCTTCCTATTCTGCAACTGTGCAGAGTACACAGAATATGCTGCTAAACTGCGGCGAAGCACACTGAATGGATTATGTGACTTTCATATTTGAGTTTGAAGACTTAACAGTATTTCTTCCTATTCTGCAACTGTGCAGAGTACACAGAATATGCTGCTAAACTGCGGCGAAGCACACTGAATGGAATATGTGACTTTGATATTTGAGTTTGAAGACTTAACAGTATTTCTTCCTATTCTGCAACTGTGCAGAGTACACAGAATATGCTGCTAAACTGCGGCTACGCACACTGAATGGAATATGTGACTTTGATATTTTAGTTTGAAGACTTAACAGAATTTCTTCCTATTCTGCAACTGTGCAGAGTACACAGAATATGCTGCTAAACTGCGGCGAAGCACACTGAATGGAATATGTGACTTTGATATTTGAGTTTGAAGACTTAACAGTATTTCTTCCTATTCTGCAACTGTGCAGAGTACACAGAATATGCTGCTAAACTGCGGCGAAGCACACTGAATGGAATATGTGACTTTGATATTTTAGTTTGAAGACTTAACAGTATTTCTTCCTATTCTGCAACTGTGCAGAGTACACAGAATATGCAGCTAAACTGTGGCGAAGCACACTGAATGGAATATGTGACTTTGATATTTGAGTTTGAAGACTTAACAGTATTTCTTCCTATTCTGCAACTGTGCAGAGTACACAGAATATGCTGCTAAACTGCGGCGAAGCACACTGAATGGAATATGTGACTTTGATATTTTAGTTTGAAGACTTAACAGTATTTCTTCCTATTCTGCAACTGTGCAGAGTACACAGAATATGCTGCTAAACTGCGGCGAAGCACACTGAATGGAATATGTGACTTTGATATTTGAGTTTGAAGACTTAACAGTATTTCTTCCTATTCTGCAACTGTGCAGAGTACACAGAATATGCTGCTAAACTGCGGCGAAGCACACTGAATGGAATATGTGACTTTGATATTTGAGTTTGAAGACTTAACAGTATTTCTTCCTATTCTGCAAGTGTGCAGAGTACACAGAATACGCTGCTAAACTGCGGCGAAGCACACTGAATGGAATATGTGACTTTGATATTTGAGTTTGAAGACTTAACAGTATTTCTTCCTATTCTGCAACTGTGCAGAGTACACAGAATATGCTGCTAAACTGCGGTGACGCACACTGAATGGAATATGTGACTTTGATATTTGAGTTTGAAGACTTAACAGTATTTCTTCCTATTCTGCAACTGTGCAGAGTACACAGAATATGCTGCTAAACTGCGGCGAAGCACACTGAATGGAATATGTGACTTTGATATTTGAGTTTGAAGACTTAACAGTATTTCTTCCTATTCTGCAACTGTGCAGAGTACACAGAATATGCTGCAAAACTGCGGCTACGCACACTGAATGGAATATGTGACTTTGATATTTTAGTTTGAAGACTTAACAGTATTTCTTCCTATTCTGCAACTGTGCAGAGTACACAGAATATGCAGCTAAACTGTGGCGAAGCACACTGAATGGAATATGTGACTTTGATATTTGAGTTTGAAGACTTAACAGTATTTCTTCCTATTCTGCAACTGTGCAGAGTACACAGAATATGCTGCTAAACTGCGGCGAAGCACACTGAATGGAATATGTGACTTTGATATTTTAGTTTGAAGACTTAACAGTATTTCTTCCTATTCTGCAACTGTGCAGAGTACACAGAATATGCTGCTAAACTGCGGCGAAGCACACTGAATGGAATATGTGACTTTGATATTTGAGTTTGAAGACTTAACAGTATTTCTTCCTATTCTGCAACTGTGCAGAGTACACAGAATATGCTGCTAAACTGCGGCGAAGCACACTGAATGGAATATGTGACTTTGATATTTGAGTTTGAAGACTTAACAGTATTTCTTCCTATTCTGCAAGTGTGCAGAGTACACAGAATATGCTGCTAAACTGCGGCGAAGCACACTGAATGGAATATGTGACTTTGATATTTGAGTTTGAAGACTTAACAGTATTTCTTCCTATTCTGCAACTGTGCAGAGTACACAGAATATGCTGCTAAACTGCGGTGACGCACACTGAATGGAATATGTGACTTTGATATTTTAGTTTGAAGACTTAACAGTATTTCTTCCTATTCTGCAACTGTGCAGAGTACACAGAATATGCTGCTAAACTGCGGCGAAGCACACTGAATGGAATATGTGACTTTGATATTTGAGTTTGAAGACTTAACAGTATTTCTTCCTATTCTGCAACTGTGCAGAGTACACAGAATATGCTGCTAAACTGCGGCGAAGCACACTGAATGGAATATGTGACTTTGATATTTGAGTTTGAAGACTTAACAGTATTTCTTCCTATTCTGCAACTGTGCAGAGTACACAGAATATGCTGCAAAACTGCGGCTACGCACACTGAATGGAATATGTGACTTTGATATTTTAGTTTGAAGACTTAACAGTATTTCTTCCTATTCTGCAACTGTGCAGAGTACACAGAATATGCTGCTAACCTGCGGCGAAGCACACTGAATGGAATATGTGACTTTGATATTTGAGTTTGAAGACTTAACAGTATTTCTTCCTATTCTGCAACTGTGCAGAGTACACAGAATATGCTGCAAAACTGCGGCTACGCACACTGAATGGAATATGTGACTTTGATATTTTAGTTTGAAGACTTAACAGTATTTCTTCCTATTCTGCAACTGTGCAGAGTACACAGAATATGCTGCTAAACTGCGGTGATGCACACTGAATGGAATATGTGACTTTGATATTTTAGTTTGAAGACTTAACAGTATTTCTTCCTATTCTGCAACTGTGCAGAGTACACAGAATATGCTGCAAAACTGCGGCTACGCACACTGAATGGAATATGTGACTTTGATATTTTAGTTTGAAGACTTAACAGTATTTCTTCCTATTCTGCAACTGTGCAGAGTACACAGAATATGCTGCTAAACTGCGGCGAAGCACACTGAATGGAATATGTGACTTTGATATTTTAGCTTGAAGACTTAACAGTATTTCTTCCTATTCTGCAACTGTGCAGAGTACACAGAATATGCTGCTAAACTGCGGTGATGCACACTGAATGGAATATGTGACTTTGATATTTGAGTTTGAAGACTTAACAGTATTTCTTCCTATTCTGCAACTGTGCAGAGTACACAGAATATGCTGCTAAACTGCGGCTACGCACACTGAATGGAATATGTGACTTTGATATTTTAGTTTGAAGACTTAACAGTATTTCTTCCTATTCTGCAACTGTGCAGAGTACACAGAATATGCTGCTAAACTGCGGCGAAGCACACTGAATGGAATATGTGACTTTGATATTTGAGTTTGAAGACTTAACAGTATTTCTTCCTATTCTGCAACTGTGCAGAGTACACAGAATATGCTGCTAAACTGCGGCTACGCACACTGAATGGAATATGTGACTTTGATATTTTAGTTTGAAGACTTAACAGTATTTCTTCCTATTCTGCAACTGTGCAGAGTACACAGAATATGCTGCTAAACTGCGGCGAAGCACACTGAATGGAATATGTGACTTTGATATTTGAGTTTGAAGACTTAACAGTATTTCTTCCTATTCTGCAACTGTGCAGAGTACACAGAATATGCTGCTAAACTGCAGCGAAGCACACTGAATGGAATATGTGACTTTGGTATTTGAGTTTGAAGACTTAACAGTATTTCTTCCTATTCTGCAACTGTGCAGAGTACACAGAATATGCTGCTAAACTGCGGCGAAGCACACTGAATGGAATATGTGACTTTGATATTTTAGTTTGAAGACTTAACAGTATTTCTTCCTATTCTGCAACTGTGCAGAGTACACAGAATATGCTGCTAAACTGCGGCGAAGCACACTGAATGGAATATGTGACTTTGATATTTTAGTTTGAAGACTTAACAGAATGTGCTCTAATCTGCAACTTTGCTCACTAAACAGAATGTGATCTAATCTGCAACTTTGCACACTAAACAGAATGTGCTCTAATCTGCAACTTTGCACACTAAACAGAATGTGCTCTAATCTGCAACTTTGCACACTAAACAGAATATATGAAATTTTTTTTTTTTTGTTTTTTCCCCCCCACACAAAATAAACTGCTGCCCCCACACACAGTAGTCCTAAAAAGGACTTTTGGTTCTTTTTTTTCACAAATTTGCTTTTTTTCTCCCTACACTGACTTTCCCTTCCTATCCTCATCTCTCCCTGGCTAAGACTGAGCCGAACTCGCTGGTCAGGTGCTATACAGCACCCGACCACGGGTTCTGGCCAGCCAATCAGTGTAATGCCAGCAGCCAACATGGCTGCTGGCTTTACACTGATGTCAGAGCCTCCCTGCACGTTTATTGGCTGCGCAGCAGCCGCAAAACGTGCGGGGAGGAGACCCGAACATGGCGGGCGAGCACATGCGGTACTCGTACGAGTACCGCCATGTGCCGAGCAGAGCGATGCTCGAGCCGATCCGAGCATCGGCCGAGCATGCTCGCTCAACACTAACTAAGATCTCCAAAGTTGAAAAGATCTTAGTGCATAAACTTCATAAAATAAAATAGGAACCGGAGAAGTGATATCTCCACTTTATCATCTCTTTATCACTGCTAAGAGAGTCTTCTCCATAGTGTTCTGATTTCCACAACATCCACACTATTGTCAGTGCCACCGGCTAGCAATATAAAAGTTTGAAATGTCTCTATATCTTCTAACGTGTTTCATGCCCCACTCTGACACTTATTCCCTGAGGAAGTGCCAGAGAGGCACTGATGTTTCATTGCTATATATCAAGAATTGTATTGAAGTATGTTTTGTTTTGGATATAAAGTAATTTTGATATCTAACAGCCTTTCCATTTTCTATATTTTTTCTGTGTCTCTAGGCACATTCAGAGATCCCAGTATTGATTGTTCTTGATAGAGTGCTTTCTTTTTGTACTGTTGTTTTGTTTTGAGATGGATTTAGCAAACTGATCTTTGGATGTTAGATGGCTTGTACTTGGAAGCCTAAGGTGTATTTGTGCCATCCTTTTATTTTATATAATATTGGTTTTGCGGAGCTCCATTCTAGCCACCTACTCTGTAATGTAAAATGTAAACATATTTTTGTTATTCTGTAATAATATGTATTTGGTTTTTTCAAAGTCCCTTTAACTTTATCTTTGTGAATTTTCATGGAATACTGACCTAAAATGAAAGTGAAGAGAGCAGGCAGCTGTCCGGCCATTGCTGCTCTGTTAACAGTTAGGATGGAGACTTCATAATCCCCTTGGAATTTATATCTACCAAAACAGCTTGGGCCCATCAGCAAATTGCAGTGGCATATGGTCTAGGTTTATGAGTAATCTGGCACATGCTTAAGGCAAGGATGTCATCATTTCACAAATGCAATATGTATGTGTATATATATATATATATATATATATAGAGAGAGAGAGAGAGAGAGACATATGTGCAATATTTAAAATTCTGATTACTTTACTGAAACAGTTAAATCATCCTGGAAAAGGTCATAAAATGCATTCATTGGATGCAAATCATATTTTGACAAAAAAAGCGGATGAAAATGAATGAGGTTGGTGCATAAATTGGTGCAATTCTGGAGCAAACCAAGTGACCCACAGGGTACAAATAAAGCTTCCCAAAATGTTCATTGATTTAAATGGGGCTCTTAACACCTTCAATTGGTGCAATTCTGGAGCAAACCAAGTGACCCACAGGGTAAAAATAAAGCTTCCCAAAATGTTAATTGATTTAAATGGGGCTCTTAACACCTTGAATGCTAAAGAGGTTTCCAACAAATTACAAACCTAAAATTAAAGGTGTTAAAGGCCCCTCTTAAGTCAATGGGAGCGGATAGTTTGCCCGAAAATCCCTCCAGTTCTTATTACATCAGAATCAGTGACTGTTGCCAAGTTGACATGCATTTGAAATCTATTCTCAAAACAGTTATTTAATTGTGAAACAAGGCTAACAGAACACTTCTCTAAGAGATATCACTGATTTAATTCCTTTTGTCCTCTCTACCCTAACCATCCCCCTCACAGCTTGATCTGATTTGTATTACTGGTTCATTTGTTTAATTATATCATGCACATATCATGCGTAATATTGTCCACTCTCTCAAATAGTGCAATGTGGTGCAGAATACATATGGTACAGTTAGAATGGGTTGTGCCATTCATATAAAAATACCATTTGTTTATCAGGGAAACATTATTGTCTGGTATAAATATGAAAAAAATGCAATACAGCCACAAAGATTTTGACAGGAGAGGCTAGATTCAAATGCAGGTGATAATTTTATCTCTGCTTTTTTTCACCAGGTACCTCAGAGATTGCAATAGGAAAGATTTTTATAAAACGGGAGGTAACATTTATCTCCTGCATTTGAATCCATCCCCAGATTGGCTAACCAGTCTGTTCAAATGAGATAAAAGGCAAAATCTTACATAGATCTCAGAATAGGAGTGACTATCCAAGGCTATCCCATGAACGGTTCACCGTTTCAGTAAAGCAGTACTTACACACATTATGTCTCAGTCACCTCATGTTCTCTTTTAAGTATCGCTCTGTTTTTCTAAGAAATAATTATTTATATGTCTTCTCTGCACGTACTAATAAAAAACCTCCACTTACCATAATAATGTATATATTATTGTTATTCATTTGATCTCTGTTATAGTTTACTGCTAATGGTTTTTTATCTATAGTCTGATGAAGACTGTACTGATGTGAAGAGCTCAATAAATTGTTCGGTAATTCACATCTGAGGGTTTTTGGATTCAAATTCACACATACAGATATGCATGCATCTGACAAAGCAATACAGTTCTGACTATATAAGATATATAAAATATAAAATATTTACTTAGCTTCATTTAGTAGGGTCTTCTGACAGAAGTCAATAGGATGGCAAAATAAAACACGTTCTACAATCCAAGTAGATCCCTTTGCCCAGATGCCCATGTCCTGTAACTGCAGCTATCTGTAATTTCAATAGTGATCAGTTCCTTTACAAATAACAGGGGATCTGAACTTTGGGTCCGATGCTAGTGATATTTACATAAAATGGGTGGGATATCCTACAACATTAAAATCTATGGTTGCACAGATAAAAAATTAACTAAACACACCCATGAATTTAGCATAAACACCTCCTATAGTTAGTTATATGATATAACACAGGTAAATTCCCCTAAGACAAATAGATAATAAGGACAGCTAGGGGTATGACTAATCAGTCGATGGTCACCAGAGTAAAAGAATTAGCCAATATCAAGTATATAAAGTTATATAAATATCAATGATAAATATAGGTATAGACTCACAAAACAATATTAATTATAAATTACATTTCTTTTTAAATACATTTTAAAAAATGAAAAACATTTTTTTTTTAATTAAAACATTCTAAAAAGCAGTCTTACATATATTCAGAAAAGATCTCCGTAAGTGTAGTCCTTGATCACTTCAGTTTCATCACGATAACACAATCAAGTTATGAAATGAAGATGAATAGATGAAAGGTTCAATGGTATGTTGTAAATGTAATTATATAGTCAGTCTGGATATTAGCAGTACCACCACCCTGTAATAAGTCTGTAGCTATCTTCAATAATGGTCTTTGGCCACTATCAATTTGACACTTAGAAATAATAAGTGCAAAAAACAAAAGACAGAGGGAGCCCTACTAAGTATAGTAGTTCATTATAAATAAACACAATAAAAGTATATACATATGCACTCACATGACCCTCCTTTTAGGTATAATGCACCTCAAAAAGTCCAGCCACAATGCTGCGCCTCTCCGATCTTGCTGTCTCCTGCAGTCACTCCACCAGATGGTCTCCTTCTGCAGCCCATCCAGTTGTTAAAATGTCCGCTGCTCCACCAATATTAGCGTTCAGTCTTGTGTTGCTCAAAGGAAGATAATTTGCGCTCTATCAATGCAGTGAGGGGTTCTCATGGGAAGCAAATGTATGGGATTGGCACTAGCTGGGTGCTCCTTAACTGTCAGCTTGTATTGTGGGTTACTACCCATTTCCTCAGGGGAAAAACAGGAATCCTTGAAAAAGGGAGCTTCACTCTCAATATAGACAAGTATAAGGTGCATTTGGGGTATAATAATAAAAATGCAACATATAGTTTAAATGGTGTTTTTCTGGGGAAATCTACAAATGAAAAGGATTTGGGAGTAATGGTAGACAATAGACTTAGCAGTAGCATGCAGTGCCAGCTGGCAGCTGCAAAGGCCAATAAGATATTGGCATGTATTAAAAGGGGTATTGACTCAAGGGAGGAAGATTTAATTATGCCTCTTTACAGGTCCATGGTAAGACCCCACCTAGAATATCCTGTTCAATTCTGGGCGCCCTTTCTGAAAAAGGACATTATGGAACTAGAAAGAGTGTAGAGGAGGGCTACAAAACTAGTAAGGGGAATGTAAAGTTTTAGTTATGAAGAAAGGCTAGAAAAGTTAAACTTGTACACACTAGAGAAACGGCGTCTTAGAGGGAATATGGTAACACTATGTAAATATGTTCAGGGCCCATACAAAGAGCTCTCCAAAGACCTGTTCATTAACAGAACAGTACACAGGACAAGGGGCCACCCGCTTAGACTTGAGGAAAGGAGATTTAATCTACAACAGCGGAAGGGTTTCTTTACAGTAAGGACAATAAAGGTATGGAATTCACTGCCTGAGGAGGTGTTGCTATCAAATACATTAGATGCCTTTAAAAGGGGCCTGGATACTTATTTAAAAGAGCATAACATAGAGGGCTATGTACATTGGTATTGGGATTAATATTTAGTTAGGGCTTGTTGATCCAGGGAGAAATCTGATTGCCATTTGGAATCAAGAAGGAATTTCCCCCCCCCATTCAAGGCAGAATTTGAAATTGCTATACTGAGGGGTTTTTTTGCCTTCTTTTGGATCAACGATGGTAAACAGGAATAGGAAAAGGGTTGAACTAGATGGACACAGGTTTTTTTTCAACCTAAATTACTATGTTACTATGTTACTCTCAAAAGCTTGTCTATATGTAATTGAATGTTAATTCAATAAAAAAAGTTATTACTAAATACTGTAAAACTCATTAACTTGACCTAAAGTGAAAATATATATATATATATATATATATATATATATATATATATATATATATATATATGTACATATATATATATATATATATATATATATATATATATATATATATATATATCAAAAACTGGAAAGACCAAGCACTCACATGACCTTTAACATGGGGAAAAAAGTTTATTATATGACGTTTTGGCAAGGCACAGTTGTCCTTCCCCTCAAGACAGTGGCACACGTGCAAAGTGGTTCCCTAAATACCCTTCCTTTGTTGGGTGCTGGGTTAGGAATAAACCCCAATAAATAAGTGTGTATGGTGTAAAACATGGTGAAAGTGAAATACTGTGTCAGTAGAAAACATTTGTGTAACTGATCAGTGGAGGTAGAGGATCTATATATAGTTGAAGATGATATAAACTTGGGTAATGTCTATCTCCCAGCCATTGCGGGGATAATCACAGCCACCAGCCACTCATCACTGTTGCTTACTTTGCTACATACATTATGCAACACGATAATGGGAATATGTCTCCGTTGCATACCAAAGCATAGGTCAGTGGAGCTCCCACTCGCTCACATCCTGTAGTTGGCCTGCCTGTACAAGTCCTGTGGTGTGAGATGCCCCTCCATTGGCATATTAGTATAAGTAGAATAAAGGTTCATACACATGTTTGTATGCTCCGTTATCATCCCTACTTCCAGCCTTGAGAATATTCCCAATTATAGTTAGTTTTATCATTAATACTAAGAGGAACTTGGTCATATTGAGAATATACCAGCAACACAGTGTATTACTTTCTGTTTTGTATGTCCTTGATATAGGCCTCAAAGATAGATGTGAGTATGC
The DNA here is from genome assembly GCA_037306005.1 of Rhinophrynus dorsalis. Taxonomy (NCBI): domain Eukaryota; kingdom Metazoa; phylum Chordata; class Amphibia; order Anura; family Rhinophrynidae; genus Rhinophrynus; species Rhinophrynus dorsalis. The sequence continues at coordinate 274,761,905 of CM074718.1, read as the reverse complement.
CCCAGTAATAGATCTGTTAACCACTGGGGCTATTGCTACAACAGGACTGTTATATTAAACAGAGATCTTTTGTATCTGTAAGGGTCACATAATTATTTAGTATCCTTGCTGTTCTTGTAATTCTGCATAATGTTTTTGCCTCACTTCACTTAAGGACTGCATATTGTGTTATGTCATTGACCTCCTCTCATACATCAGTGGGACTACATGAGAACTAAAGCACTCAAGTCTAGATCAGTTGAGGTGACTGCCAATGCTTATATACATGAGATATGTAATTCCTTTGTTACACCAAACATCTGCCTACCGTCTTTGGATTTTACCAAGTTCTCCAGTCTTACGGCATTTAGGCATAGTATACTCCAAAAAGCCCAGTTTGACCTTGATACTTGATACTGATCTGTGCAGAGTTTCTATACACATCTGATATATTTGGCCAGTGATCAGCTAAGCTACTGATATCATGACTATGGGCTCCAAGTGCTTTGCAATATACCGGAGTCATGGCACTTATTCAGTGGTATTAACAGAACATATGAATATGTGTATCAACCTTTACTCTACTTATACAAATAAGCCAACAGAGATCACGCAGGCAGGCCATCAACATGATGCGAGCGAGTGGGAGCTCTGCTGAGCCGTGCTTTTGGATGTGGCGGAGACATGATTCCATTACTGAGTTGCATCGTGTGTATCGCCAAGTAAGCAACTGTGATGAGTGGCTGATGGCTGTGATGTAGGTAGACATTACCCAAGTTTATATCCTTTTCACCTATGTATTGATCCTCTACCTCCGCTGATAAGTTACACAAATGTATTCTACTGACAAAGTATTTGACCTTCACTATGTATTACACTGTGTACAGTTGTTTATTGGGGTTTGTTCCTTCAAAATTTTTAGCATTATCCTTTAAGCACCAATGATCACATGTGGATACTGAACTCTGCTCCCATCAAGGGAAGGGTACTTAGGGAACCGGTCTGCATGTGTGTCACTGTCTTGAGGAAGGACAGCTGTGCATGGCCGAAAGGTTGATCATGTAATAAACTTATTTCCCTATTTTAAAAATCCTGTGAGTGCTAGGTCTTTCCATTTTTTATATAATATTTAGCCAGAGAAAGAGAGAGACACACACAGGCCATCTTGTGACCACCTGGTATTTACTCCTAATGTGCTGTTAACACTACTACATGTGTCATATGCTTCTCTGTCTTGTTTTTTCCCCATTTATGCTACATACTCATATAGTATTAGATGCTGTTTCATTTTTAAAAATGCAGGATGCTAGTAGAGTAAAAATGATACGTTTATTGGCTAAGATATTGGCTCTAGGATGAAAGCTTTCAAGACAACTAGGGGCTCGAATCTATTACCAGCGCTAAAACCGGTGTTACAAGAAAAACAAGCAACATGAATTTTGCAAACATGTGTTACGCTGGTATTCTATTGCAGAACCACAGTAAAACAAAACTGGCATAGACAGCACATTTCAGAGTACTAATAAAATTGGCACTGTCTGCTTTTATTCGACTACCGCCTAAAAAAAATGTGCAAAATGTCAAAGTCCAAGGAAATAGGTGTACATTTGACAACAGAAAGATCACGTTTAGTGTTAGATGTGTTCCCCACATTATCAAAATCCGACATAGAGTGCCCCCCTTTGACATTTTAACCCCTTCCCTTTTAAAATTCGACTTACGGTGCTTTCTTTCACCACTTAAATTCGACAAGTATTGTTCACATTCAACATTTTAACCCTTCCCCTTCAAAATTCGACTTACAGTGCTCCCATGACTTTTTTTCTCCATTAAAATTCGACATTGTTCTTCTCCAACTTTTTACGACATGCCCTCGTTGTATTTGTATTGCATAATTAACCCTATGAGTACCAGAGAGGTAGCGATGCATTGCAATGTGTTTGCTACCCCTCTGGTACTCATAGGGTTAATGGGAAATGTATGTGGCTGCATACCTTGCCTGTATATGTGTAATAAATTTTGTTTTTCTTATTTTTTTATTGTATTAAAAAAAGTTCAGACCAGAATTTATTCATATAGCATTAGTCAATGATTGTCACCCAAAACTGAGTTAATAAAGAAGAACCATGGTAATCTATGTGTGTGCAATGTGTGTGCTGGCTGTCTCTCTTTACTGCAAGAGTATTTCTAAATAAATATTATATAATAGAAGATTTTAGCGCTCTTCCCATTTTTACGGGTCCATTTTTCACATAGTTTATTTTGTCCGGTGGATTGCACGTATCCACCATTAAGGGAATAGAAGCGCCAATATCTTCTCTTTTGCTTTTTATTTCTTCCTAATTGCCATTTTATACAATTTCAGGTTATTCTCTCTTGCACTTATATTATAATTCCTACACCAAGTGGACAGAGTGCAGCTTATTCATCTTTTTGGGGATTTCTTTCTTTATGACCACAAGAGAGTTCACAAAATGTTTCAGAGATTATAGTCAGTGCCGGCCCAAGACATTGTGCTGCCTGGGTCCAAGGATGAAATGCTGCCACCCCCCAAACCATGCCCACCAAACATGCCCACATCCATTATGTGATATTTTAGAACTGTCTATTTTTTATAATTGCAGTAGTGTTAGATAGTGTTAGATAGCTAATAAAGCTTTTTTAAAATAAAAAAAAATAAAAAAATCTATATATATATATATATAATATTATCTTTATGGAGTAGTTGGGGTTGCTCCAGAAATGCTTTACATTTTTGCATATGAACCCCCCAAAATGTCCATCCTTGCCTATTAAATGTGGATATGTGTGTTCCTGTTTTCAGGAACACATACATTCTTAACAAAGCGCTCTGTTCAACAAATGAACTAACAATTCTTCATTCTTACACAACACATTCTGCGAGCTGAATAGGAGTTGCCATGAGACTGTGCTCTCCAGTTTAGCGATTAACATCACAGATAAATTAAATGAAAGTTCAGTTGTAATCTGAATGTGGATACAGGTCACAGCAAGTCTGAAGCTCAACCAAGTATTCTGAATCTGCAGTTTATTTGATACCAAGTCTTCCACTAGGAGCCGACTTCAGATGTTTTTCTTTAACCCTTTGAGTACCAGAGGGATACGCAATGCATTGCAAAGCAATGCGTTGCGTACCCCTCTGGCACTCAAAGGGTTAAGTGATGACTACTGATTTTGAATCACACGTTCTCAGCTGAACTATGCAGATCATTATAAATCAGGTAAGAGGTCCAAGTCTTTAGCATCTTGAATTACCCTTTGAGTGCCGATATGTGTGCAATGTATCGTTTTGTTAGGTGTACTAATCAAAAAAAGCAAAATTATAAAAATTTGCAAGAATAAAATCTTTATTCTGGAACCACTTTCACTAATTTCCACTGTTATTAAAAGCGTTGCACCTGGATCCATCAAGTTAACCCTTTAGAGTGCCACAGAGGTATCCAGCGCATTGAAATGCATTGGATACTTTTCTGGAATTCAAAGGGTTAAAGAGCCAGAGAATTCTGTGTCCCAGTTCCTGTCTTTTACTTTAATTCTGGGTCCCACGTCGTGTGGAGCCGACTGCTCCGCACTGCCTCCACAGGTACTTCTGGGCACACTGAGGTGACCTCACCTCAGTGCACCCGGAAGTAAAAGCGGAGGCAGTGTGGCACAATCGTCTCCACGCTGAAAGGGGAGACAGCGTGGGTCCCAGCATAACTGCTACCTACAGAGAATAGGCCACCCGCCCGGCTGCTGAAAGTGACCCAAAATAAACATGCCTTGGGGCGGCAAATTGCTGCCCCTGTCAAAGTGCCGCCTGGGTCCATGGACCCACCGGGTCCCATGTAAGGGCCGGCCCTGATTATAGTCCACTGGTTATTACAAATCCCTGAAACATTCTGTGAACTCTCTAGTGGTCATAGAGAAAGAAATCCCCAAAAAGAGGAATAAGCTGCACAAGTATGGGATGTAGCCCCTCTTGGGTGATATATGACTGTGATTCTGTCAATATTGAACAGCAAGCTATTAGTTAATATGTCCATGTGATAGTTAAAACTGAGTTCAGAAGTACATGCATAATATATTGCTTGATGTACAAATTTCTCCTATCATATGTTTGCCTGATATATCTTCTGCATGTTGGTGTGGTTGGAACCCCTTTGTGGCACTGTACAGCATATAGAAACTAACTCATTGTTCTTCCGTTGTCTTGCTACATTCTCATTGATTCAGGATACATTATACCTATCATTGCTACTAGGAGTTCCCTCTAATATTGAACGTTCATTACCCAGTTCATCCTCTGAGTTACCTCAAGTGACCTTTACAGAATTTGAGTAACCATGCAGTTTGTACAGTACACTTTGTGTCTTACATGTATGTTCAGGCAGATATACTGCTTTACAACACATTATTCTCCTTTCTGACAATCTATGAGACACATACTCTTTGTTGCATTGCACTGCACACACACACACACAAACCATCAGGTTTTTCCTAAGGATTCCTTTGCTTTCTTGTGGACATGGCTAATTTCTATTACCCTATGCAAGGACAACCAGCGCATTAACAGCATGCAGGGCTCCACCGCATTGCACACACATAGATTACCATGGTTCTTCTTTATTAACTCAATTCTGGGTGACAATCATTGACTAATGCTATATGAATAACTTCTGGTCTGAACTTTTTTTACTACAATAAAAAATAAGAAAAAAAAACATTTATTACACATATACAGGAAAGGTATGCAGCCGCATATGTTGCCCATTAACCCTATGAGTACCAGAGGGGTAGGAAACACATTGCAATGCGTTGCTACCTCTCTGGTACTCATAGGGTTAATTATAAAATACAAATCCAACGAGGGCATGACGTAAAAAATTGGAGAAGAACAATGTCGAATTTTAATGGAGAAAAAAAGTCATGGGAGCACTGTAAGTCAAATTTTGAAGGGGAAGGGTTAAAATGTCGACTGCGAACAATATTCGTTGAATTAAAGTGGTGAAAGAAAGCACTGTAAGTTTCATTTAAAATGGGGGGTTAATTTGTCGAAGGGGGGCACTCTATGTCGGATTTCTATACTGCATACTGTATTCTGCACTGCTTTTATTCAAACAATGATGGCTTTAAAACTGTCATTGTGACTTTTACGCCTCAACCTCTGAGGCACAGAATTCCCAACTTAAATGTAACCACAAAACAGGCACTAATACTGAGCGTGGGTAATAGGATACTACTTGCACATTGTTTTTAGTTGTTTCCTATGGGCTTTTTTTTGACTGGCGGTAAGTATAATTACTGCTGATTTTGTTTTCACAAGTCGGGTAATAGGATACTAAAACCTGACAAAAAAAGTCTGTTTTTTTATTAGCACTGATAATAGAATTGAGCCCCAAGTCTCTTCTTCAGGCATAATAAGAATGAAGGCTGAACGCACAATACGTGACTTTAAAACTCATGCACATTATTTTAACTTTTAAATTGTACTGGCAGTAATATTCTTATCAATAGGGGCCAGAAATCATTGTCTAGGCTCTAATAAAGTGGACTAGAAAATGTAAATAAGATTAATTACCTTTTTCATGTTCCACTGAATTCCAGTATTTATCCAGTGTCTATAGAATGTATGAACTTTGCCATCTCTGGCTAAATACTGGAATTCAGTGGAACATGAAAAAGGTAATTAAACTAAGTGTTTCCACAGCAGAAAAATGTATGTGGGGGAGTTTGGTCAATTATCATTCAAATATTTATTTTTAACTCTCCTGCCTCCCTCCACTTCTGCACCTACCTTTCCAGAGAAATACAGGCTGCCACCAACTCTCATTAAAATCAAGCAACTCCAGCCCACGCTTTCTCCCTGCCTGCTTACCAACATTTCAGCAGCTTAGCCCAAACCACAGATTGACAATAGGCTGTAAACTTACACCCCCTTTTACTGGTGAATTAGCCTAGCAGGAATACATAAGGGAAACTCTTCATTGATTTCACTGCAATGATAAAAGCAGAAAAACTGAACTTTTCAGTGAGATTCCCATGAAAGGCAGAAGTGTAATTTGTTTTTGCTTTTGTGGCAACATTTTTTGTCCATACACACTGTTTATTCATTTATACAATCATGTGATCATCTGGTACTAACCACATTCATGCCTACCCTTGTTGGAAAGGGGAAAGTATCCCCTTTCAACAATGGTATCCTTGTTATATCAGGAGTTGGGGTGGCTGAGGTACACATACAGAAATTAATTTTTATGACTCCACCAAACAGTCCAAGTGGTGGGGGAAAGGGGCAGGTTAGATAGCAGGACCCATGGGGTATGGAGACATCCCTTCAAACTTTTTGAAACCATTATTTTAAATTGGCCCAACTACCTAAGATCACATTTAAAAAAAAAATATTTTATCTCTGTAACGTTGTATGAAGAACTGCAATTAACATGTTCTAGTACCAAAAGGCTTAACTGTCTAACAGCCATTATAGAGCATCAAATATATAGTGGGAGGCTCCCAAACATGAGGAGGTAAGGCGTGGGCAGTTTTATTATGGTAGAAGTGCAAGATGTACTGTGAAGACAATGTTTATCTCACCTCCATAAAACACTAGAGTTTTGGATTCGATAGCAGTGCTGATTTGACTTTACATATTATTCACTTGTTGAATATGTAAGTCAAAAACGAGGCTGTCACTTTAAATATCATGTACTCGTAGCCAGCATTTTTAAAAATAATTTTTTTAAGATGAATAAGTTCCAAAATATTTTATAAAAGCAAGCCGTTGCTTTTCAAATATAGGAAGCTTTTGACCAGCACCTAATAAGTGCTGTATGTCATAAATGAGGTAAACAAGCAAACAGGAGTTAAAGGGATAGTAATGTTTCATAATAAAAACAGCTCTAATTAATCTTCATAGTATTTGGGCATTGGAGAGTGTTATTTAAATTCTGTCAGAGTTGTAGTTCAAGAGTAATTGAATGATAAAGTATCCCCCTCCCGCCCCTTCTACTGATGTAACACTGCAGGGAGTGCCCAGGTAGATTGCAGAGAGGGACAATCTTCAATTAAGATAAGGGAAAAAGTTGAAAAACCTGTCAAGGGGGGCAGGGTTTTCATTGTTCTCACAGTAAGAATTTTAACCCTTGATGAGAGCTGTCTGGTCTATGGACTGGATTCCACAACTGAGGAGTAGGGGCTTACACTAGGTAAAAGGGGCGGGAGGGGGGAAACTTTATCATTCAATTAGTCTTGAACTACAACGCTCACAGTAATGAAATAACACTCTCTATGGCTCAAATACTATGAAGATTAATTGGAGCTGCTGTTTTTGTGAAACATTACTATCACTTTAAGAGTTTAAGTGAAGTGGGTTAGGCCTGGATTATATTGTAGTCAGTAACTACACTGACTACATTGTCAGTAACGTATTGATGGTTTTATCTACAAATATTTACAAATTTCTCCACAGACCTTAATGAGAATCAGATAAAATCTTGATAACACTTATCAACTACAATGTAATCGAGGCCTCAGTTTGAATATAAATACATATGAAACTTTTTTGAATTTTAGTGATAAAGTCTAGAGATGGGCAACAAGTTCAAACTTTTTATCCCTGGAATTTTACAAATACAAAACATAGTTTCCTACTCCTCCTACAAACATTTCTGTGTATAGAAAATACATACAATTTTTGCCGATGAATTTCCCACAAGAATGTTTCCATTTTTCATCCATGCTTTCTATGGCTGCAAGAATTCTTACTGTAATGCTATTGCTGCTGAGTGATGAAGTGGAGAAACCTTCAGCAGAAAGTAAAACTTGTTAGCAGGCTGAATACTACAGCAACATAAGCCTTGAAAAATGTGCCTGTACAACTCTGGTACAGCCATCTTTGAGGCTGAATATTACAGCAACATAACCCTTGAAAAATTTGCCTGTACAACTCTGGTACAGCCATCTTTGAAAAATAACATGTCATCTGCTAACATTTTGGCAAGTTTGCAGTTCATAGGCTTACTTTTGGATTTATTTTTGTTCTGTGATTTTATTTTAAAGAGGTCAGCATGTGAGTTAGCAGTTCATACAAGAAGAACTGTGTAACTTAATTGTTTTAACAACATGACTAATGATGGTTGAGGTAGTGGAGGGTGTGGGCACTCTATGAATTTTGTCACCTCCAACTAACTCATAGTCATCTTTGTCCATGCTTTGGATTCAGCATCATTGGGAGACATGGCTGTTACTGTTACAGATTAATCTGTTGTTCCACTCCCTGAGTCATTACTTAACCATATATATTGGTTTGAAATGTGCACCACGCCATTCAATTTATCCAGAAAGCAGCTTCAATTGAGGTATAAAAACATCAATATTTATTGAGCATTTGGCATTAAAACATACAGAAAATATCTTTAAATTCATCCAGATATTATAGGAGAACAATAGCGAACACCTCTTCGCAAATATCTCTTATGAACCTTGGATCAACATGTTTCGCATATATGCATGCTTAGTCATGACCAACCATGATTAAGCGTGCATATACGCGAAACATGTTGATCCAAGGTTCATAAGAGATATTTGCGAAGAGGTGTTCAATAAATATTGATGGATAAATTGAATGGCTTGATGCACTTTTCAAACCAATATATCTGCTTAAGTGAAGGGAGGATGAAGGACCCTTTAAAGTAGCACACGCTTCAAGATATATTAGCATTACTTTTGCGTGAAAGGAACTTCAGGGTGGATTCCATGCATGTTTATTGGAATTGCCATGTGCTATTTATTTGCCTTTGCAGCATGTTGGAGCGGCAGTTTACTTTTTTCATTACTTTTCCATACCTTACTGTTATGTCCCTCTTTACCCTGTGCACTTTTAACCCCTTAAGGACCGGGAAAATCTGAGTTTGATTTGACTTAAGGACCGGAGCAATTTTGACTTTTTTGACTATGTCTTTGTTCAACCATATTTTCTCTTTAATTCCTTTTGTGCAGCCACATACATTATATACTGTTTTTTTAAGCACAAGTAGGGCTTTCTTTTGATACCACAATTATATGAATACCTCATTGTTTAATTTGATTAAAATAGAAAAAAAGAGGAAAAAAATTGAAAAAAACAACAACATTTTGCTTATATTTTCGTGTCAGGATTTGCATACAATTAGTTTATGACAAAAAAATACCCCTAAATATATTCATTTGCTTCTCCTGAATATAAGAATACCCCATATCCTAGTATTTCAATCACTTCCTCACATTTACAAGGTAAATATTACAAGATGGATGCCATTATTTCCAACTTGTAATTTCTCAACAATTGGCATGTGAGCATCATAGCTTAGCTGACGGTGCCAGAACCAAAAATGTCCCACAAAGGTATATGTTTCTGAAAACTACACAACATAAGGTAAATAATCAGGAGAATTTTGGAGTTTTTCATGCAGCTATTTTTCCAGAAAAAAATTTCAAAATTGTGGTAATATTTTGTTTTTTTGCAGTTTTCACACTTACATTTCAATACTACTGTTGATATCAAGCACATGATAGGTGAAGATTTTTAAAAATGCATTGTTTAGTGTTCAGCTCCTTCTTCTGAGTACGGCAATACCCCATATGCATAGGTTTCTCAAGGTTTGGGAGAGCTACGGGGCCCAAATTGGAACATGCGCGTTTCCAGTTTCACACTTTGAGTTTTCACAGCTTGCATCACTGGTGCCATGTCTCATTTGGGGCTGTGTAACAGTGCTCCACTCTAAGATTTCCCCCCAAAAGTATATATTTTTGGAAAGTAGACACCCCAGGCTTTCATTTTATGTATGTTTTCAATTTTTTTACGCAGCCATTTTACCACCAATCGCTCGTAAATCTTGACGTAAGTTAAAAAAACAGCGTTTTTCACACTTGCACTTCAATGTTGATGTGAATTTCAAGCACATGATAGGTGAAGATTTTTAAAAATGCATTGTTTAGTGTTCAGCTCCTTCTTCTGAGTACGGCAATACCCCATATGCATAGGTTTCTCAAGGTTTGGGAGAGCTACGGGGCCCAAACTGGAACATGCGCGTTTCCAGTTTCACACTTTGAATTTTCACAGCTTGCATCACTGGTGCCATGTCTCATTTGGGGCTGTGTAACAGTGCTCCACTCTAAGATTTCCCCCCAAAAGTATATATTTTTGGAAAGTAGACACCCCAGGCTTTCATTTTATGTATGTTTTCAATTTTTTTACGCAGCCATTTTACCACCAATCGCTCGTAAATCTTGACGTAAGTTAAAAAAACAGCGTTTTTCACACTTGCACTTCAATGTTGATGTGAATTTCAAGCACATGATAGGTGAAGATTTTTAAAAATGCATTGTTTAGTGTTCAGCTCCTTCTTCTGAGTACGGCAATACCCCATATGCATAGGTTTCTCAAGGTTTGGGAGAGCTACGGGGCCCAAACTGGAACATGCCCGTTTCCAGTTTCACACTTTGAATTTTCACAGCTTGCATCACTGGTGCCATGTCTCATTTGGGGCTGTGTAACAGTGCTCCACTCTAAGATTTCCCCCCAAAAGTATATATTTTTGGAAAGTAGACACCCCAGGCTTTCATTTTATGTATGTTTTCAATTTTTTTACGCAGCCATTTTACCACCAATCGCTCGTAAATCTTGACGTAAGTTAAAAAAACAGCGTTTTTCACACTTGCACTTCAATGTTGATGTGAATTTCAAGCACATGATAGGTGAAGATTTTTAAAAATGCATTGTTTAGTGTTCAGCTCCTTCTTCGGAGTAAGGCAATACCCCATATGCATAGGTTTCTCAAGGTTTGGAGAGCTACGGGGCCCAAATTGGAACATGCGCGTTTCCAGTTTCACACTTTGAATTTTCACAGCTTGCATCACTGGTGCCATGTCTCATTTGGGGCTGTGTAACAGTGCTCCACTCTAAGATTTCCCCCCAAAAGTATATATTTTTGGAAAGTAGACACCCCAGGCTTTCATTTTATGTATGTTTTCAATTTTTTTACGCAGCCATTTTACCACCAATCGCTCGTAAATCTTGACGAAAGGTAAAAAAACAGCGTTTTTCACACTTGCACTTCAATGTTGATGTGAATTTCAAGCACATGATAGGTGAAGATTTTTAAAAATGCATTGTTTAGTGTTTAGCTCCTTCTTCTGAGTACAGCAATACCCCATATGCATAGGTTTCTCAAGGTTTGGGGGAGCTACGGGGCCCAATTTTGAACAAATATTGAATTTTCACATCTTGGTTAACTGATGCCATTACTCATTTTGGGCTATGTTCCAGTGCTGCACTTTAGAATTTCCCCCCAAAAGTGTATATTTTTGGAATGTAGACACCCCCAGCTTTCATTTTAGGTGTGTTTTCAAATGTTTTACACGGCCATTTTACCACCACTTTCTCATAAACTTGACGTAAGTAAAAAAACAGCGTTTTTCACACTTTGCCTTCAATGTTGATGTGAATTTCAAGCACAGAATAGGTGAAGATTTTATAAACTGAATTGAATAGTGTTCAGCTCCTTCTTCTGAGTACGGCAATACCCCATATGCATAGCTTTCTCATGGTTTGGGGGAGCTACGAGGGCCAAATTGGAACATGCGCGTTTCCAGGTTCACACTTTGAATCTTCACAGCTTGCGTTACTGGTGCCATGTCTCATTTGGGGCTGTGTAACAGTGCTCTTTTTTTTAAGATTTCCCCCCAAAAGTGTATATTTTTGGAAAGTAGATACCCCAGGCTCTCGTTTTAGGTGTGTTTTCCAATTTTATACACTGCCATTTTACCACCAATCCTGTGAAAATTTGACGTAAGTAAAAAAAAATTCAGCATTTTTCACACTTTGCCTTCAATTTTGATGTGAATTTCAAGCAGAGAATAGGTGAAGATTTTATAAACTGAATTGAATAGTGTTCAGCTCCTTCTTCTGAGTACAGCAATACCCCATATGCATAGCTTTCTCATGGTTTGGGGGAGCTACGGGGGCCAAATTGGAACATGCGCGTTTCCAGGTTCACACTTTGAATCTTCACAGCTTGCGTTACTGGTGCCATGTCTCATTTGGGGCTGTGTAACAGTGCTCTTTTTTTTAAGATTTCCCCCCAAAAGTGTATATTTTTGGAAAGTAGACACCCCAGGCTCTCGTTGTAGGTGTGTTTTCCAATTTTATACACTGCCATTTTACCACCAATCCTGTGAAAATTTGACGTAAGTAAAAAAAATTCAGCATTTTTCACACTTTGCCTTCAATTTTGATGTGAATTTCAAGCACAGAATAGGTGAAGATTTTATAAACTGAATTGAATAGTGTTCAGCTCCTTCTTCTGAGTACGGCAATACCCCATATGCATAGCTTTCTCATGGTTTGGGGGAGCTACGGGGGCCAAATTGGAACATGCGCGTTTCCAGGTTCACACTTTGAATCTTCACAGCTTGCGTTACTGGTGCCATGTCTCATTTGGGGCTGTGTAACAGTGCTCTTTTTTTAAGATTTCCCCCCAAAAGTGTATATTTTTGGAAAGTAGACACCCCAGGCTCTCGTTGTAGGTGTGTTTTCCAATTTTATACACTGCCATTTTACCACCAATCCTGTGAAAATTTGACGTAAGTAAAAAAAATTCAGCATTTTTCACACTTTGCCTTCAATTTTGATGTGAATTTCAAGCACAGAATAGGTGAAGATTTTATAAACTGAATTGAATAGTGTTCAGCTCCTTCTTCTGAGTACGGCAATACCCCATATGCATAGCTTTCTCATGGTTTGGGGGAGCTACGGGGGCCAAATTGGAACATGCGCGTTTCCAGGTTCACACTTTTAATCTTCACAGCTTGCGTTACTGGTGCCATGTCTCATTTGGGGCTGTGTAACAGTGCTCTTTTTTTAAGATTTCCCCCCAAAAGTGTATATTTTTGGAAAGTAGACACCCCAGGCTCTCATTTTAGGTGTGTTTTCCAATTTTATACACAGCCATTTTACCACCAATCCCTCGTCAACCATGACGTAAGTAAAAAAAAAAAAAACAGCGTTTTTCACACTTAGGGTTGGCGGCAGTATACTGGGCTGCATACAAATTGGTTTGGGAAACAATTTCACCTAAAACGTCTTCCCCCAAAAACAAATCAAAAAAATGATCATGGGTAAATCCTTCCACATCAATTTGAATCCCTGGGTTGCCTGTGAATTCTGAGATTCGTGGGCATAAATTGATACCCATTCATTAGGATCCGGAGTGGCAGGTGTTGGGGCATTTCTTTGGGCAGGTCTTTTGGCGGGTCTTTGGGCAGATCTTTTGGCAGGTGCTGGGGCAGTTGCCAGGGCAGCTCTTGGGGCAGCACTTGGGGCATTTCTTTGGTAGGTCTTTGGGCAGATCTTTTGGCAGGTGCTGGGGCAGTTGCCAGGGCAGCTCTTGGGGCAACACTTGGGGCATTTCTTTGGGTAGGTATTTTGGTAGGTCTTTGGGCAGTTCTTTTGGCAGGTGCTGGGGCAGTTGCCAGAGCAGCTTTTGGGGCAGTGCGTCTTTTCTTGACAGAAGGCCCAGCGTCATCACTAGAGCTGCTCTCACTTTCTGAAAACTGCGCTATGTCAAAATCTGACGCAGTGTCTGTTGCCTCAGAGTCAGACTCCAAAAAGGCATATGGCTCTTCAACGCTGTACCTGCGCTGCATTTTGCCCACTAAAAAAGCTTTTTTTTTTCTTACGCTATCCCTAAACCTAAATCTAACCCTAAAACTTACCCTAACCTATGTATGTCCTGAACCTACCTAACCCAAGTGAACTACCTATCTAAACTGCACTTATTATATATATATATTTTTTTTTTTGGGGGGGGGTTTTGGGGTTTTTTGGGTTTTTTTTTTTTCTTACGCTATCCCTAAACCTAAATCTAACCCTAAAACTTACCCTAACCTACGTATATCCTGAACCTACCTAACCCAAGTGAACTACCTATCTAAACTGCGCTTATTATACATATATATATATATTTTTTTTTTGGGGGGGGTTTTGGGGTTTTTTTTGGGTTTTTTTTTTCTTACGCTATCCCTAAACCTAAATCTAACCCTAAAACTTACCCTAACCTACGTCTATCCTGAACCTACCTAACCCAATTGAACTACCTATCTAAACTGCGCTTTTTATATATTTTTTTTTTTTGGGGGGGGGTTTGGTTTTTTTTTTTTTTTTTTTCTCCCCTAAACCTAAATCTATCCCTAAAACTTTCCCGTCTACACTAAACCTACCCAACTACCTACCAAAATACCTAAACTATATTTATTATAAAAAAAAAAAAAAAAAATTTTTTAAAAAATGTAAAAATTTTTTTAAAATTTTTTAAAAAATCTAAAAAAATTCAAGGGGGATGGGGGGTGTCCCACAGATCAGAAAACACTGATCTGCAGCAAATTGATCACTCCAAGAGTGATCAGATGGGGGGGCACTTATTGATCACTGCAGAACAGTGATCAAAGGGTTAATTTTCTTTATTTAAACTTTTTTTTTAACTTTTTTTTTTACAGGCACACTGGAACACCATCTCCCTCTGTCTCTCTCCACCTTAGCAGTATGCAAGGTGGAGGGAGGCAGAGAGATCTGACAGGGACAGTATTTACAAATACTGTCCCTGTCATTCAGGTTTTGCAACATGTGATTCGCTTTTGAAGCGAATCGCATGTTGCAACAATGTTTCAGCCGCTTGTTACTAAGTGTCCCGATACCGGGACACTTAGTAACAAGCGGCTTGAACTCTTCCATCGCTCCGTGCGGCCGCGATGGAAGAGTTTAACCCTTGACGTACCAGGACCGTCAAGGGTCGTTCGGTCACATTTACCCTTGACGGTCCTGGTACGTCAAGGGTCGCTAAGGGGTTAATAGTGCTTCTACTGCTGTTAGTCGTGGCACCTTTTGCCGTGCTACTGGTGTGTTTTCAATTCCCAATACGTGGGCAATATATAGTCCAGGAGGTTATACATTAAAGGGTGACAGATTCATGAAACAACCTGTAATACTTAAAGGAGCAGTAAACTTTTTAATGAAAACCTATATGTTATATAAAGCTTTTCCTGCTGAATAAAACAAGGTCACTCACACTGCTGTCAGTTGTTTTATTCAAATTATATAACAGTTTTAATAACCAGGAAGTGAATTTACTGGGTGTTTACTTCCTGATAGATCTGACTGACAGGGAATGACAGGCAGTTTCTATCAAATTCTGTGGAGAACTGTAAGTCACTGACTTTCCTCTCCATTACAATGTAACAGAATAACTAATTGGAATTTGACCACTAAAGGGCACTGTTAGTGTAAAAAATACACAGGCTTAAAGGGATAGTATTGCTAGATTTTTATAAAAAATTATATTGTAGACATTAAAAACATGAATAGAAAGAGCTATCTCCCATCTCTCAAACTTTTATAGTTTGAGAGATTGAAGCATGTAAAGCAGTCCAGGGACCGTCCTGCGGCTCTTCAGCAGAGCCGAAATAGCACGATGTAGGAAGAAATACTTAATTGGAATGGTCTACAAAGTGTGCCTGGTTTGCAAGCACACTTTGTAGACTGCTCCAATGAAGTATTTCTTCCTACATCGCGCTATTTTGGCTCTGCTGAAGAGCCGAAGGACAGTCCCGGGACCGGATTGTGCTTTTCTCAGCTAGATGACAGACTTCTGGAAAACCTGAACTTCACATACTTCAATTGCTCAAAGTATAAAAGTTTTAGAGATGGGAGATAGCTCTTTCTATTCATGGTTTTAATGTCTACAATATACATTTTTGTAAAAATCTAGAAATACTATCCCTTTAAACTGTAATAACTCTGGAAATATGCATCTTTCAGCAGTGGGATAACCCTTATTTTATTCAACAGTAAACATCCTACAATATATATTTTTTCATTAAAAATAGTTTACTGCTCCTTTAAAGTGAGTTAAAAAAAATCCTGGGAGTGGCATATGTCTATCTAAGATATTTGTAAGATTGTGTATTTGTGGGTAGACTGGATGTGCAAGCTGGTTCTTATCTGCTGCTAAAATCTATATTCCTATGTTGATCTGATATGGGAAAATACTACAAGGTGGTAGTAGGGGCAGTACTGTGCAACTGGAATCCCCTTTTCAGCTGTAGGTACCAGACCTTAGAGGGGACAAAGCATTGGATATCAATACTGATTTATCATAGGCTGATATGTTTTATTACAGTCTCATTAACAATAACATCACATGGATACCACTTTATTTTCATCGTTAGATCCCCTTTAAAACCCTTGGATGATAGAGAGGTCTCAATATACTGGGTTGCTGCAAACGTTTAACCATTCGAGTGCCAGGGTATCCAACCTCTGGCACTCAAAGGGCTAACCCACAGAGACACTGATCCTGGATGAAATCTATGAAATGCTCAGCTTACATGAGTTCTTCTTGGGATGACATGTCTTTAAGCTTGGCCATTGTTAAGCAGGGGTTTACAATGCATTAGTAATTAAGGGTTAATAATTGTATACTTCAAGCACCTCTAAATTCCTTTAACCCTCTGAGTGCCAGAGAGGTATCCAACACATTGCAACGCAATGCGTTGAATACCTCACTGGCACTCAAAGAGTTAATACTTTGTAAGTACCTGGAGTGATTGCAAAGTATCAATGCTTACAACATGTCCTCTTATAGTAACAGAATAGCCAAAGTATTTTCTCTCCAGTAGGATTTACCACTTACTTCAGTCGATCATAGATACAGGTGTCAGATACAAGAAGTGAAAGCAAACCAACCTCCTGTCAAATGTTTTCTGCTTCTAGAGAAAACGAGAAAGCTCACCAGTGACATGTTTATATTTATCATTATTTGTTTCTGTCAGTGCTTCTCAAGGAATTACAGGCCTAAACTAGTGATGCTCTGAAGTGTTGGCAAGTAAGGAAGATAAACGTATGTGCATCTAAGGGAAACAACAAAGAAACAAAGTGAGTGAAACTGCAGAAAGAATGTGCCGTGACAGATTTGTGAGTGTCAGAAGTAACAATATGTTGCCTTTAGGAAGAAAGTCACACAGCACTCACAAAAAATGCTTGTATAGTATACAATATGTTGGCTAAGAATCTGCTGTACATACTTAGGACAAAGCAATATAATCATTTATGAAGTGGCTGCACAACAAAAATGAGAGTGAGGCTGAGGTACTGGGATGAACCTGCTGTACCATCTGATACTAATCAAAACTCTCATTGTTTTAAATGGGGACTTTAAACTATTAAATACTAGATATGTCTCTACATTTAAATCAATAGACTTCTTTGAATTTTTTTTGTACCTTTATAGTGCAGTTGGTTTCCTCCAGGATTCCTCCAGTTTTCCATAATAAATCGGCTCTTTCTTTAATGAAAATGTTTTGGTGGGAATTCTAGACATGTTTCTTGAAAATGCTAGTTTTTGGCTTCTTAACCATTTGAGTGCCAGAGGGGTACTCTGGCATTCAAAGGGTTAACCCCTTAAGGACAGCAGTTAAGGACCACTGGGCTCACCAAATGGTGTGCAGCTGAGTGGGAGGCCTGAATTCCACCACGTGCCAGGACCGTCACGGGTATGTATGGCAAGTTCACCCATGAAGGTCCTGGCACGGCATGGGTCTTTAACCCTTTGAGTGCCAGAGGGGTATGCAATGCATTGCAAAGATGTTAATGTATAAAATATAGTGTCAGTTTAGCTCATGATATCAGTCTCTGCTTGGGAGAGAAAGAGAATGCAGATTCATTTTTGATGGCAGCTAGTGTAGGCAGACAGGCAAAGTAAGAGGCCTGGAGTTGCCTAATAGGAGTATTGGTGGTAGTCAGTTGTTTAGCACTGAATTCTTTGGGAGGGAAAGAAGAGAAAGCTGGTAAAATATTTTCACTACTAGCATGTAGAAGCAAACCGTTATGGGGGTGGAGATGATTGATTTAAAGGGATAGTAATACTTCATTTTAACTTTCTTTTATTTTGTAGGCATTAAAAAAACATGAAGAATGATATAAGTCTTATCTCTCAAACCTTTATGGTTTAAGAGATATTCACAAGCAAAATGTCCCCCTCCCACCCCTTTTACTGATGTAACACTTTTCAGCCAGGGCAGAAGGGAGCTGCCCAGGTAGTCTGCAGAGAGGGAAATCTTCAATTAAGATAACAGAAAAACCTGAAAAGCTTGTCAAGGGGGGCAGGGATTTCATTGTTTTCATAGGAATAAGAGTGTCCCCTTCTTTTATCTGTCCAGTCTATGGACTGCATTCCACATCTGAGAAGAGATTGTTTACAGTAGGTGAAAGGGGCGGGAGGGGGAAACTTTGCTTGTGAATATCTCATAAACCATAAAGGTTTGAGAGATAAGACTTATATCATTTCTCATGTTTTTTTAATGCCTACAAATTAAAATAAAGTTAAAACGAAGTATTACTATCCCTTTAAGGAGCATTGGTACTAGAAAGCTCTTTGGACAGTTGTAGAGAGTGTGACTGAGATTTTTAGACAGTGATACTGAGAGAGACAGGGACAGTTTAAAAATAAAATACTTTTGACAGATAGGAAACAGAGACAAGCACTAGATCCTATTCCTACACTTGAGCAGACTTTGAAAAAGACATACAGTATTTAGACAGCATATATTATTTTCAGACAGACAAAACATCACTCTACATGCTCTGTCATGTATTTTACAATAAAAACAAACACTACTGTCATTATGTCCATCAAATATCTTTGTCATCATCATCCGTGTCACTGATTCCAAGTACATCCATCATCCAGTCACACTCACTATGACTGACTAAGCAGCAGCACAGGTCAAGAGTCCCAATCTCTAACTATGAGTTCTTCTGCTGCTGTTTGAAGTGCAGCACCACTGACACCGACTTCTAGTACTATTACATCATCTAGCCTCTGCATTAGTAGTAGTAGTAGTAGTAGTAGTAGTCCCTCAGGATCAGAAACCCTCCAGTCTATGAATCTCCAGTATATAGATATTTCACTAATAATCGTGGAGTAAACTGCTGCCTTCCAGTTGCTGTTGGCATACAACTATCATGATCCAAACCTAATTGATGACAATGAGACATAGTTAACATTTGTAAAGGCTGCAAGTTCCCTAACCTTGTAGGCAACTGCAATGGCTTTTGGAAACAGAATTAGATACAATTATTCAAGTATTATTCTTGCATAATACTTTTAAAAAGAAAACATTTTTTCTCTAGACCTTATTGAACACAGGGACCATGAGTTTGAGATCCTCTTCCAAGAGGGCTTGGTAAATCAAAAATACAGGGTCTTTGCAAGTGGAGACTCCCTCGTCATACCTCCTGCTCAACCCCTGCTTCTAGATTAAGGTGTAACAAGCAGCACAGAAAAAGAACCAAAGCGGGGAAGAAGAAAAGGAACCTCTTAAAACTAAGACCCTAAGAGAACTCTTCTGCCCAGGGAAGGAGATTCAGGAAGGTTTTTCTTCTGTGTTCCATATGGACTAAAGAAAAAAGGATTTAACTGTAAGTTTTATTAAAATCCTATTTTCTCTTATGTCCAATATGGAACCCAGAATATACACGGGGATATACCAAAGCATCACAAAGATTCTGAAGAGGGAATGGAGAAAAAACTCACTCATCCCCAAGGATACCAGTGTTCCCTAGGACTAACCGGGATCCATATAACCTCATTTGTCAACCGACAACAAACTAGCACAGCAAACCAAACGAGAGCCAACGTGGCTAAAACTACTGAACAACAAACTGGGTTGTAAATGAAAAGGAAAAAGATGGTCCTCATCCAGATAGAGCTGCCTGAAGAACCTTCTGGCCAAGTCCAGGGCATTGGCATGCCAGTGCTTGGTAAACGTGTGAACACAACTGTTCAACTGAGGCCTGGATTTTCTAAGCCCAGAATGCACCCCCAGATGCTATGATCTTGAAAGGAACAGGTTTCCTGGTGTATGGTAGCCTTAATCCAAGAGGCAATGGTAACCTTAGATGCTGTGTGACCCAGGGATCCCTCAGGGATAACAAAAAGAGAGTCAGCCTTGCAAAAAAGCTGAGTGTGATGGGAAAGCACAACATACAGCAGATAGAGATCCCTCATGAGTGGACAGAGGGTCAGGACAAAAGGAAAGCACAGCAATCCCCCTGATTGATGTGGAATTCTGAGACAACTTTGTGTAAGAAATCCTGCAAGATGCAACGTACTGCCTTGTCCTTGTGAAACATCATGAACAGACAGAGCTTACAACATAGTCACACTCCTAACAGATATAACTACCAACTGACACAAAGGATGGAGGCCAAAGGCTCAACAGAAGGCCTGTGAAGGACACCTAAGAGCAAATTGAGATTCCATGGGGAATCCTGGGGGAAAATACTGAAAAAGGCACAGGAAGAACTGGGCAGCAATGTGAGCAGGACAGGTTAGCTGCCTGTGCCTGCTGCTACTACTGACAATATGCCTTGTCATCCTGAGGAGGAGGAGGCAGAGGAGGAGAAGATGGTAGCAAGTGTGACAACAGGGGACCCAAGTCATACTTGTCATTATAACAAACCAATCCCACTCCCATAGAGCAGAAGCAATAGACCGGTGGTGGTGATTGGGGAGAAGCTGAGGAGGAGGACAGAATGAGGGCCTCTTTAGCAGGAAAAGGAATGAAAAGGAATGGGAGACACATATGCAAATGGGGATAGGCATGACCACTACCATCAGCAGTCACATCGTAGAGTTTGCTGCTGATGTAATTCCTGCTGCTGAGTCGCCAAGGCAAGACATTCATCTGTCTCATCAGCAGAATGATGATGAGCAGGCTAGTGTGCCACACCCCACAATGGCCACAGTGGGACTGGGTTCCAGCATTAATGATCTGGAACTAGGACAGGTTCCACCAGTAATCCTGGTCCTAGTTCTAGTGCTCATTCTGAGACAGCAGCAGCTTCATCCTCTGCCCTAACCAGTGAAGGGGATTATGGAGAAGAAAAAGGAGAGCATTCTTCTCCACCTGTCCCCTCCCTGAAATCAGGGGTCTATTTTTTTTTCTTGCTGCTGGCACAGTGCAGTCATCAGCAGTGGCACTGTGCACTGTGGGTGACAATCTGGTAAAAAGAGAGAAAGGAGGGGACAGAGCTTGACACATAAACCACATGCAATACATACACCATGACATTTTTGTGAAGCATATTAAAGCCAAACTCCCACAAACCAAATCGGGAGCCGCTGTTACTGTATTCCCTGTCCCTCCTCCTTACGCCCATCTGAGCCAATCAGATTTGAGCGGCTGTTCTTTAAACTGATTGGCTGAGATGTGCATAAGAACCTGTTGTGATGTGTATTTTCTTGCCATATGAGCTTTCAAGCCATTTGCCCACCACAATAACCACTTGGGTTATGCAAGTAAGGAGTTACACATAACATCAGTTTTCTGAATACTTGGTTTTCAATAAACAAATATGGTAGCATGTTCACTGCCAAGATGTCATTCCACAAGTGTATATTCGGATTGTTTTTGTGAAGTAGAGAAGGTGGAGGCAGCATGTGTGGGCAGTCTATGACTCTTGCCATCTACTATAGAAACATCAGTCATCATACTCTGCTGCAGCAGGAGCCATAGGTGTTATATAAAATGAACTCCTGGTACAGTCTCTGAAACATCAACATCTCTACTTCTCTTATGTGCCCCAGAGAACTTTTAGGAGTGCTTCAGATAGTTGTGGCACTTCTGGCCTGTTGATGGTGTATCTCCCAGTCAGACCTATGGTTGTGCTTAAGGTGGGATCTCATTGAGGAGTACCTAGGTGTGGGCTTGTTTTCCCCTTGCTCATTTGCTTTTTACACAGAAAACAGATAGTAACATGCTTAGCTTTGGATCATGAGTGAAGTATCTCCATAATGTGGACTTCATAGACTGAGGGGTTCCTGAGGGGCTGCTACTAATACTGGGGCTATATATTGATGCAATTCTACTACTACTACTAGGTGTCAAAGGTGCTGCACTTCCAACAGATGCAGAGGCACTCATCATAGCTAAAGTTATTAATGCTGATAACGTGTGTTTTTGCTGCTGGTTACTCAACACTATTAGTGTGTGTGGCTGCGTGGGGCTTGGACTTGGAAGCGGTAATGATGCTGATGATGACTGTCAGGATGAAGAAGAAGTTTATTGACAGGCACAGTGTTCCATTTCAGTGGTGGAAGATTGAACCTTTGCCTTTCAGATAACTTTATGGCCATGTCATGATCTCTGTCACTCTCAACTTTATCTGTTTCTGAAGAAGAGGAGGATGCTGGAGGGATATATTCTAGACTACAGCGTCATCATCAGTCATCATTAGGTCATCCTCAGCATCTCCCACTGCTTCTTTCCCACTACTTTTATATTCCATTAGGGTTTTTGAGGTCTCAAATAATTTCTTTTTACTTTTATTTTCACAACATTCACTATTACGTTCAGGACATGTTTTGTGCTTGTATGTTTCACTATCAGATGCAGCAATTGGTTGAGATGGTACACCATCTTCCACTATGCCATCAACAACACTAGAACGCGACTCATTTGCATGTTTTTAGATAGTTGATTAATAGTACTGGGGCTTTTGGTGGGACTTTGACAAACTGCATTCTCCTCTGGAGGAGGAGAGGGTTCACCATCATTTATTGAACATGCTGCAGTAAACATGGCTGAAATCAGTTTCTGGACTACCATTTTACGCACATGTCCCTGCACTGCTCCTAATCCTTTCACTCTCTCTCTCTACTCCTTGTGCATTTGCTGGACATTACAAAACTTCTGTGTATGTGTTTACTGTAAAGTACACAATATAACTGATTGTGTGTGATGTCTTGTCTTGGCCCTCAACAAAATACTCTATCTTGTCAAGTATCAGTCTGCTTCAGTCACAGCTTATGTCAGGGTCCGTGTCTCTGTCACTTATCAATTTTTTTTAACTGTCCACCTTTATCCCAGTCAACAACAAAACTTCCTTGTTCAACTGCTTCTTCCACAGTCTCCACCAACACAGAAATTACATCCAGATCAGGATGAAACTTGGATCACAGCTGCCTGTATCTTTCAAGTCAGTCACACATAATGTTGGGGTATTTGTGGTAAATCTCCTTTGCTCACTTCTCACACCCCCAGACTTCCCTGTCCCTGACACAGAGATAAAAGCCAGATCAGGAAAGAATTTGGATCACAGATGTCTGTATCTTCCCAGTCAGTCATACATAATTTTGAGGCAATTAGGGTAAATCTCCTTTGCTCCTTCCTCAGTTCCCCACATTTCCCTAATGCAGAGATAACAGCCAGGTCAGAATTAACTTGGATCACTGCTGCCTGTGTTTTCCCAGTCAGTCACAAAAGATGTTGGAGTATTTAGGGTCAATTTTCTTTCTCCCTTCCTGTCCCCCAGAGTGCCCACCAGACTCCCCTAGTGAAGAGAAGTGTCCTGCCTACAAGACGCCATAAACTAAGCTCCATCTTCTTTTTATTAGTCTGTCTTCACTAGCTGAAAAAAATGTTCAGTCTTTCCTTTGATTTCAATGAATAAGGCGAAAAAAGTGGAAAAACAGAATTTTTTTGCAGAAATTTTACACTAAACTATAAGTGCCCTTTTTTCTGGTTTCTCTTTTGAGGTGAAAAGTTTTGCCCATCCCTACTCAAAAGCCATGTCATCAGGGCAAGTTTCTCACATTGTCAAAGAATTTGACATAGAAACATAGATTTTGACAGCAGATAAGAACCATTCTGCACATTTAGTCTGCCTCTTTTTTCCTACTAAAAAAAATCATAAAACACAATGGTTGTCGGCAAGCAGACTGGCTCATGAATGGACAGACTTATAAGACCTTCAAAGCAAGCCCACCTGGGGAAGAATGGGAAGATTAGGATGACTAGAGCTTTCTCCATTCTGATCTTCTGGATCATCCTGGGATGAGAGGGATTGGAGGAAACATATAAGAATCATTCCACAGAATGGACACGGCATCCATCAAGAACAAGGGGGCACAATCTGAGGCTAGTTGGAGGAAAAATCAAGAAAAACATTAGAAAATATTATTTCACTGAAAGAGTAGTAGAAACTTGGAACAAACTTCCAGCAGAGGTGGTTGATAAATCCACAGTAACACAGTTTAAACATGCCTGGGATAAACATGTATCCATCCTAAGATAACAATAAAGGAATACTAAAGGGCAGACTAGATGGACCAGGTGGTCTTTTTCTGCCGTCAATCTTCTATGTTTCTAAGAAGGTCAGAAAGACCCTTGACTGTGCACAGAACATGGGAACTTTCCTGTTCTCCCTGGATGCCATCAGGTCTATTCCTGGGACACCCCAGTGTTGAACTATCACCATCTCACTTTCCTGGATCCACGTCTTGCTGACTGAGGAAGTCTGCAACTATATTCTCCTCTCCTAAAATGTGGACATCTGAGATGGTCAGGACATGGGCATACACCCATAGAAGGAGATCCTTCATTTCCCTCCACATCATCTCTCTGAGGGTTCCTCTTCGCAGTTGATGTAAACTTCTGCTATTTTGTTGTCTGAATGGACCCTCGCCGGACTCCCTAGGACCATGTAGGAGAGCCATGCGAACTGCTCTGAGTTCCAGAATGTTGAAGGACAGGAGACTCTCCACCCCTGACCACAGGCCGTGGGCCCCCAAGTGCCCTAGGATCACATCCAAGCCTCTCAGGCTGGCATCCGTTGTCCCCAGGTTCCACTACGTGGTCATGAAGGGTTTTCATTGAGTTAGACCCTGAAGGGTCTCCAACACCGCTTTGCTGAGCCCCTCAACAGCGGGGACAGGCTCAGCCTCATACGAATTTTCAAAAGGTAAGGAAGAGTGTAGATCTTCATCATCCCCTGAGTCTAACTCCTCCTAAGAGGACACCCCAATAACCTGAGTATGAGCCTTAAAAACAGATTCAACCTGTTTAAAGGTGGGTAAATATTTCCAAGAATGGAGAACCCCCTGAAAGAAGGGATAGATGTCACAGGTGGTCAGTGCTGGATGGCCACAGGGGAGTGGTAGGGGCCACAGAACATGAGGGGCATAGAGACCGGGAATATTCCCTTGTAAGCCCAGCATGGCATGAGGATCAGTGAGTGAGGGGAGTAAGGGAAGCCCCTGAATCCTTAGCTTTGGATTTTCCCATTTGCCCTTTAGGGTCAGACATGTCCAGGAGAAAGTGTCTAAAACGAGATATAACTAGTTTAAAATGTATTCAATTTGAAACAAAGCCCCCAGAAAGACCTAAAAAGTAATTATCTGGTATGTAAAGGGTTAAACCAGAGAGGAGAGCAGTAGAGTTAGCCCCTGTTGCTAGGATTTTTTCCAATTGGCTGGCAGCCTTACTGGTGGCCATCTTACTTCTCCCTTGCTTATCCAGCAAGGGAGAAGATGGCCACCAGTAAGGGTGCCACCCAATTGGAAAAAATCCCAGAAACAGGGCGGGTTATGGGAAATCTAGTCTTCTTCCTTGCTTTCCTAGAAATGCATGATTCTCCAGGCACAGGCTGTGATGTGTTCCATGGACACTCACAAAAGTGTACCACAGAATTGAGCAAGAGGTGGCAAGAAGAAAGAGCCTTCTATGAACATTCTAGCTCAAAGGGTTGCATAGATAAGTGCCATAGAAGTTTCTCCCATTCAAGTCAATGGAGCAAAAGATGGCCACGGGCAGACTCTGATTCTTAAAGGAGCCATGCCTTAAAATTGGATTAAGAACTATATATATTAAAAAGTCCCAGGGGAAGGTAAACAATGAATATTAAAGTGGTGGGGGGCAGATAGAAGCCCCCTCAAAATACCATAATTTATAAACATACAAGATTAAAATACGTTACAGAGAATATGAGAAAGGGTTAATCTGGAAAACTTCAATGCAGTCATCTGAGCTCCCAGACAATGTAGTGAACAATAGGTACACATGAGTACATAATACAGACACACGTACTGTGGGAAAACTCAGAATTGGACACATAGTGGACCAAGGTACTCACAGGATTACTACCAGTCTTCTGTCTTCATGTTCCAGTCTAGTAAGGGCATAATCTCTAGGAGACTCAGCCATGAAGAACAGACACAGGGAAAGGGTCCACAAAGCACATGTGAACTGGACAGTTCAACTCTAGGGAGGCCAGTGATGGAAGCCCACCTAACAGAGGACTATATAGCACCATATCTAAAGCAAAAACAATACAATGACCTAAGATAATAAGATAATTGCCACTGCACTCCTTTCTGCTTCGCAGAGCACATGAATCGAGAGAAGGGGGTTGAGCTGGAGGGATGAGAAGGGAGTCTCCACCCCAAAGACATTGTCTTTTTGATGTGCCCTGTCCTCCTAGAAGAGGAGCTCAACCCCATGGTTCCTATGTTCCAAATAAAATTATGATGCATTAGGCTTGATTTCATATCAGTTAAATCAATTGTTTCTTTAAATTAGGGACCTATATACACATTTGTAGGTTATTGTGAAGTGGTCAAACACATTTTAGTAAATTCAGGTGAAGTAATTGGATACTTTATTAGCTAACCCTGGTAGTTTGGGAACCTAGCAAATTCCCTGCATTCCTTCCATCAGACTGTCAATGCTGGTGTCAGATGGGACTTCATAGCATGTTCTAGTATGAAAATTAGTGTTCTGTAAATAAAATCTCATAATGAGTTAATGTAAACATAATGAAAAATCTGTATGATATTTTATGAGTAAAAAAAATCTTCCTATTCTTTAGTTGGATTAGAGTAGGCAGCCACTGACTCTCCAGTTGTTGGACAGTAGAACTGTTGGCTCATTTGTAGTACACTACTGGCGTGCAAATGTTACCTTCACCTGAGATAGATAGGGCCTAGTGTAATACATATTTTATAGATTATTTATTTACTTAAATTTATTTGGTAGAAACTGACACTCATTTACACGTGAGCATATACACTAAAATACAAAAATTACTAAATGGATTCTGATTTTTAATAATCTTCAGTTAGTCTTCAAGTAGCTCATGTTAGATATATTGAAAACATCTACTTTGAAATCTGGCTGAAAAAGCTTATATAAAATGCACAGCCTAATAAAAAAGGAGTTCTGAGAAAAATCCAAGTACAGTATGTTTCCTCTCTTCTCTAGTGCAGCACATGTATTATAGGAGACAACAAAATCACCAGCAGGAAATGATTTCCACTAACCAGGAACAGCCTTATGGGAGAAAGTCGTTATGCTGCAATCACCTTATATAACATTAAAAACATTCTATTATGGCTATAAAATCAATTATTCCTTATAAAATATAAATTTAATACACAGTTAACTCGCAGAAGTAAGAGATTTTGCTAACACAGGGAGGCTAATGTTTAAGAAGTGAAGCAATTCTAGTGCAAACCAACTGCACCATAAGAACAAATAAAAATTCAGACCAATTTAAAAGGGCTTTTAACTCCTTGAATGTTAGAGAGATTTACACAAATTGCACAGCAATGTTACAGCGGGTTGTAAGCTCCATTTAAATAATAGTAACTTTATTTCACCCTTATACTGCAATTTGGTATCTCTGGAAATGTTACACTTCTTAAAGCGACAGTAATGTTTCAGAAAAAAAGCAGCTCCAATCATCCTTCATAGTATTTGGGCCACGGATAGTGTTATTTCAATATGGACTGAGTTGTAATTCAAGAGTAATTGAATGATAAAGTATCCCCTCCCTCCCCTTTTACATAGCATAAGCCACCTCACCTCAGATGTGGAATCTGGTCACTTGACCAGACAGCTGTCAGCAAGGGACAATCTTCTATGAGCATATGGAAAACCCTGTTCCCCTTGACAGGTTTTTCCTTATGCTCACTGAAGACTGTCCCTCTCTGCGATCCATCCGGACAGTCTTGCTGCTCTGAGGTGAGCAGTATTACATCAGTAAAAGGGACAGGAGGGGAATACTTTATCATTCAATTACTCTGACAGTATCATTCAACTTGGACAGTTTTGAATAAAGTTCTCTACTGCCCAAATACTATGAAGATTAATTGGAGCTGCTTTTTTGTGAAACATTACTATCCCATTAAACTATCTGTCTCAGTGTGAATCAATGAATCCAGGCATTCACCTTGTAGTTAACTCAGCTGAACTGGAGCACATGTATCAGTTATTATAAATCAGTAGCAAATATTACATTTACAGTTAATGCATTACTAGAATTTGCTATTTATTTTACTCTTGACAAGTATCAATTTCATGAATTCTAAGCAATTATCATTTACCAGTTGCACTCCCTTCTGCTATTTTGACTGAAAAAAAAAATATTCACCATGGGGGTAGAAGGATCCTTTAAGAAGAAAATAGTAGATAAGCAAGAGAGTTTCCTATTCCAATGTATTTATGAAGACTATTAAATATGGTAGTGGAAATGCTTTTTTTAGTTTACCTCACGTTTTAGGACCTCAGAGTAATCCAATACTATCCTATCATCAAAAAAAAAAAAAAAAAAAAGTCAGCATAGTTTTCAAACAAGCTATTTGTGAGATAAACTAATTATCTTTCATATTACCCCAGTAAACCGTCTTTTTTAGTCACATTGACACACACCAATCCATTTATAATAAACCTTGTTACATTTAAATACATATGAGATTTCCACTCATTTGAAATGTATACATGCAAAATCTCCTCACATGCCAAAGTTTACAACTTAGTAATTACCAGACTGTGCTGCAAATACTTAAAACATATCTATATAGTCACAACTTAGGTCAAATATGTCTACAATATAATTGGTAAAAGTAGCATATTTTAATAAATTATAAACTCGCTGTTGTTGTTACTGTAATGTTAAATATATTGCCATTAAATGTCTTTTTGTGTACTGTTATTGTTCCTGAAAAAGTTGTATGTTGAAATACATCAACACTTTTACTTAATTCACATTTATTTTTACTTATTAAACTGGGTGAGAATTGGGCCACAAGAGGCTCTCTAGCTGGTGTTAAGTTATCTATCATTGCTCATCAGTCGTTGACTAGCAGAGGAAGATGATGGGCATTGCAGTCCAGCAGTAGTTGAGAGATCGTATTGACTCATTCTGTTGAATTCATGATGTACCCCTTCTGTTATATTTGGATAGACTATCAGGTTTGAATAGATAAATTCACACATGTTCTGTTCTGATCTGGCTAACAATTGAGAGCTCCAGATTCATGGTATTATTGTAATAATTTTCAAAGAGTTAGAACTGAATGATATATCCTGATCAGTGGTTACACTGATGCTCTACAATAAAAATGGACACACAGGATTATTTAAGTTACAAATATTCTATGTGAGCATCAACATGTCATGAACAGGGCAAAACTCCAAAAATTCATTCAAGGTTTACAGTTAAAATTCTTCAGCATATAATAGGATTAACTGTCTAACAGATACACACGAAAAATCAGTGAAACTCAGTGAAACACATCTGGTTAGATGCATAATTCTCCTAAGAAATGAGAGGACAAATAACATTTTAGTCAGAGCATTTGGCAAATATTTTTAATGAATTGCTTTAATAGCAAAAGACCAAAAAATAAGATAATGTTTAAAAATTAGCCTGTATCAACATGATTGAGTTCATAAATATACCTATTTTGGAAAAAAGGCTGCAACATTTAAAGGGATAGTAATACTTAAAATGTAAAAAAAATATGTTGTAGGGTTTATCCCCCTGAGTAAAACAAGAGTAGTCCCACTGCTGAGAGGTGTTTCATTCAAATGTTATTAATTTTCAAAGTTGATTTTTTAGGTGCAATATCACAGTGGCCCGAAATTGTACAGTGGCGCTGTTGCTACACCATCCTATGGAGATTTATGGTCCTGGGACCAGAGC
The DNA here is from genome assembly GCA_037306005.1 of Rhinophrynus dorsalis. Taxonomy (NCBI): domain Eukaryota; kingdom Metazoa; phylum Chordata; class Amphibia; order Anura; family Rhinophrynidae; genus Rhinophrynus; species Rhinophrynus dorsalis. Next base: position 274,732,069 of record CM074718.1, on the reverse strand, counting down.
TGTCCATAGGATCGTGTAGCAACAGCGCCACTGTACAATTTCAGGCCACTGTGATATTGCACCTAAAAAATTCATGTTTGAAAATTAATAACTTTTGAATTAAACACCTTTCAGCAGTGTGAGTACTCTTGTTTTACTCAGGGGGATAAACCCTACAACATATATTTTTTACATTTTAAGTATTACTATCCCTTTAACAAGACCCATGTGTGCTGCCCTTTTCTTCTTCTTTGTATATTGAATGTCTAGAGAATGTGCATCTTGGCATGTTTTCTTTTTGAGATAGTGCATTCACCTCCCCTCTGAAATATATATATGCTACACCGTGCATTGTGTCAAATGTGGTGGAATCCTGTTTTCAATTTGTAAAATAATAAGTAATATACAGCTACTGTAGAATTCAGTGTTCACATCAATAAATAATAATAATTCTTTATTTATATAGCGCACACAGACTCCGCAGCGCTTTACACTCATATTGGTCCCTGTCCCCATTGGGGCTCACAATCTAAATTCACCTATCAGTATGTTTTTTGGAGTGTGGGAGGAAACCCACGCAAACACGGTGAGAACATACAAACTCATTGCAGATGTTGTCCTTGGTGGGATTTGAACTTAGGACCCCAGCGCTGCAAAGCAACAGTGCTAACCACTGAGCCAATCTACATAGTTCACATCAATTTAAACAGTACAAGATCTGTACTGAAGGAAATGGGATCTGTGTCTCTTTTACTGGCTATGAAAATCTATGAAACTATGAAAAAAGCAGTGGCTAAAGTTAAAATTTCCCATTCTGTAATTATAACAACCACTGATGATTAAATTAGTGGGGAGGAATTACACACTTTATTTTGTCCTTTTTACAACAGAGCTTTAATTATCTAAGAACTTGGTGGTGGTGGGGTTTGGTGTATCTGATGCTGAAATTCCATAAAATGAACAATGCTGTAACTGCTTTTTACATATAGTATGAAGGTCAGGTTCAAAGCTATATTAGATCGATCTGTGGTATGACTATTGATTAAGTGCAATAAACATCTCAATGATTAGTGAAAGCATTGCTTTAAGCAACTGCAATAATTTATAAAGCAATTACATGGGTTTTGGAAATAGGATGAGAAATAGGTTAATAGGAAAGTACTATGCATTTAAATAAGGCAAAATGTCCTATATTATGTATTTATTTGTTATCATTTTTTACTGTTGCTAACCAGGTTCAAAAGCGCTTTGAGTCCCACTGGGAGAAAGGCGCTATATAAATACTAGTTATTATTATTATTCATTAGATAATTGACAGAATTTAAGAAATTAAACCAATGTATTTATTTCCTAGCAAATGTTTGTATAAATTTCAGTAGGGTCTCATTATACTGAGTATTGTGTGCACTATAAATGCTGCTTAGGACAGTAATGTACTTTGCATAGTACAGTGTATAATATAGTATAATATGTATACTAATCTTGATAGTTCATGTATTTTGCATGCACCTGTATTAGAACATTAAAACAGTTAAGAAACAGCATATCCAAAAAGATTAATAATAAAGTATACTAAACAGGGACAATTAAAAATGTACTTATTTTGTTAAAATAGATACTACAAAATATGTTAATTAGAAAATTAATAAATTGTAATCAAATTAAAGTTGTTAGTTTTATGGTATTGTATATTCAATAGAAAACATACATTTTTATAAACTATGTATGAGAGAACAAGGTCCCAATGTATCAACATTTGATCAGTAAGTACAGTAAGGGGAATACACAACTATAATTCTGCTCTGTGGAGCACATTATTTATGAACTGGAAACAGAGCAAATTTCTTCCAAAATTCTTGCTTTTCCTTATACCAGCAATTAGCATTAGAAGTTGCTTGATGGAAAGTTGTATGCTGGAATATACTAATACCCCTGTATGTAAGCACAGGTAGGGGTTTAATTAGCAAAAGTATATGTAATAGCAGCTCATTCTCTTTGCCCCCTTTTACATTCTGCTTATATTATATAACAATTCGCTAAAACGTGTGTAACACCGCAGTCATGCACAGTAGAGACTGCTGAGCGTGCTGCAGTCATGCACAGTAGCGACTGCCTGCGCTGCGGCTGATACAGAGCTGGACGCTTCGAAGGAGCATCCAACTCTGTATCAGCCGCAGCACTGGCAGTCGCTACTCCGCATGGCTGCTCCACGGCCGGCTGGCAGTGTCACTGTGGCCTGTGTAACAGGCTCTTCAACTAGTTCTATATATTATGAAATTCTTTCAGACAATACGAGTATAATCGTGAGTAATTTTATCATACTGCTAACCAAATACATACTATAATCAAAACATGGTTAAATGCATTATAAACCAAAACAGCATGGCATAATAAAGAGAATATTATGTTATAAATAAATGAAATCATATTATAAATTAACAAAGTAATTGCGTAAAAAGTTTATACCTCATTGCCATTACTTTTTCTCCTCAGTTTTTAGCTTTACTTTTATGGCTAAGGTTTCATTATAAAATACAGTCACAGTCATTCTATTTTGGCAGCCACAGAGTCTTTGAAGACATCCATACATCATTTATGTAACATTACTGCTGGATTAGTTTATGAAACAAGCTAAGTTAAAGGGATGTATAAAAATATATGCTGTAGGGTTTATCCTCCAGCGTAAAACAAGGGCACTCCGAATGCTGAAAGGTGTTTTTATTCAAAAGTTATTACAGCTCAAACTTGAACTTTTTAGATGCAGTATCTCAATGGTCTGGAATTTTACAGTGGGGCTGTTGTTACACCATCATATGGAGTTTGATGTTCAGCTGACCACAGCTCTCTACAGAATGGTGTAGCAACAGAATTGCTGTAAAGTTTCAGGCCATTAGATACCGCACCTAAAAAGATCACGTTTGAGCTGCAATAAGTTTTGAATAAAACACCTGTCAGCAGTAGGAGAATCCTTGTTTCACTCAGGAGGATAAACCCTACGATATATATGTTTTACATATTATGTGTCACTATAGCTTTGAAGTGGTTGTTACCCACACAGTATTTTGTCTCATTAAATATATCTCTCTAAAGGGATAGTAATAATTAGTTTTATCTTTATTTTATTTTGTAGGCATTAAAAAAACATGAAGAACTATATGCCTTATCTCTCAAACCTTTATGGTTTGAGAGATATTCACAAGCAAAGTTTCCCCTCCCGCCCCTTTTACCTAGTATAAGCCATCTCTTCTCAGATGTGGAATGCAGTCCATAGACTGGACAGATAACAGAAGGGGACAATCTTCTTCCTATGAGAACAATGCAGGCCCTGCCCCCCTTGACAAGTTTTTCAGGTTTTTCCCTTATCCTAATTGAAGATTGTCCCTCTCTGCAGTCTACCTGGGCACCTCCCTTCTGATCTGGCTGAACAGTGTTAAATCTGTAAAAGGGGCGGGAGGGGGATACTTTGTCATTGATTTACTCTTGAACTACAACTCTGACAGAATTGAAATAACACTCTCCAAGGTCCAAATACTATAATGATTAATTAGAGCTGCTTTTATTATGAAACATTACTATCCCTTTAAACTTCCTATACATTGTGCTTTTAGTTTTGTGAATAGGTTAATCTAATCCCAGCAGAGCGTTGTTCTCTGACTAATTACTCACATGTACAGAAAATCACCTCTTTCCACCTTCTAAGGCTGCTACTATAAGGACTGATAATCATGCATATTTTAAACTTGGAAACTACCAGAGAGGGAATGACTTGGAAAGGTGATAAATCCTCTTTAATTTAAAGCAACATGGGAATATTTTACCCTACTCTAATCTTTCAGTGATAAAACAAACATAATATTATTATGTTAAGTACCTCTGGTGTTTGCTAGGACATAGACGTATACTATTAGAAAAAACTAAATAATTACCGTAAGCTATAATCACAATCATCCTCACCCTTTTTCACCAGGTTTTGTGAATAAAACAGCATACAATCAGACTTTATGTTTATGATTAACAACTATAACAGAGGGGATATTTTTAATACACAAAGTTAAGTTAGTGCTAGGAGACTTCAGAAAACCCTTAATTAAAATTAGAAATATGCTTAGTTTTGTTATATAGGACATATTAATATTCAAAAGTAAAGACATACACAGTATTATTAAGTGTATTATATAGTGGAAACTGTAGATATCTGCATCAATCCTAGAGAAAAAAGTTGATTGCAAAGGATCTTTTATTGAACCATTCATAGATAAATTATTGTGGTTGTTGCCATCAAGAAATTGAGAATTTAACAATGAAATATTTTATAAACAGTTTTTAA